>SSNS01000790.1:163049-175215 GCA_006937985.1 Aphyosemion australe
TAATTGGTTGGGGACTGATTAATAAATCTGAATGAAAGATGGTTGCTACTCCTCCTCCTCGTCCTGTACTACGAGCAATATGATGATTTAAATAATTAGAAGGAGTCGACTCATTTAAACTAACATAGTCCTCTTGCTGCAGCCAGGATTCTGTGAGACAAAACAGAGAAATCTGATTATCACAAATCAAATCATTAACTAATAAAGTCTTTGAAGAGATAGATCTAATGTTCAATAAACCACATTTAATTGTTCTAGTTTTCTGTTCAGTAGAGTTTGTTTTTATTTTTATGAGATTATCATGATTTGCTCTATTAAGCCTGATCTTTAATCTGTTTGATTCTGGCCGTGGGCAGGACACTGTCTGGATGGGGGAGTGGGTGGGTAACAGTACAGAAGCTGCAGAGGGGAGGGTTAAACTACCACTCTGCTTCCTGGTCTGGACCCTGGGTTGTCAGGGAGGACTAATAAAATTGGCCATATTCCTAGAAAGAAGAGCTGCACCATCCAAAGTGGGATGGATGCCGTCTCTTCGGATCAGACCAGGTTTTCCCCAAAAAGTTTTCCAATTATCAATGTAGCCCACGTTGTTTTCGGGACACCACCTAGACAACCAGCGGTTGAAGGACAGCATGCGGCTAAACATGTCGTCACTGGTCCGGTCAGGCAGGGGGCCAGAGAAAATTACGGAGTCCGACATTGTTTTGGCAAACTTACACACCGAAGCAACATTAATTTTAGTGACCTCCGATTGGCGTAACCGGGTGTCATTACCGCCAGCGTGAATAACAATCTTACTGTATTTACGCTTATCCTTAGCCAGCAGTTTCAGGTAGGATTTAATGTCGCCCGCTCTGGCCCCTGGCAAACATTTGACTATGGTTGCTGGAGTCTCTAATGCCACGTTTCTGACTATGGAGCTACCTATAACCAGAGTCGGCTTCTCAGTGGGTGCGTCACCGAGTGGGGAAAATCTGTTTGAAACGTGGACGGGTTGGTGGTGTCCCACGGGCTGGGTTCTATGCTTCTTACGTACAGTCACCCAGCCGGCCTGAGGTCCCGGCTGCTCGGGTTCTACTGGAGGACCGCTACGGGGTGGTTCTGATCTAGTTAGCCCCGCGCTAGCTAAGTAGCTACGGCTATCTACAGGTTTTTCAACAGCGCGGAGCCGGGCCTCCAATTCCGACACCCTCGCCTCCAAAGCTACAAAAATGCTACATTTATTACACGTACCATTATCACTAAAGGAGGCAGAGGAGTAACTAAACATCTGACACACAGAGCAAGAGATAGGAGACGGAGAGGGAGAGACAGAAGTAGCCATAGCCGCGCCGAGGCTAAGCTAACTAGGCAAACAACCTTTCACACCAAATAAAACTGCGTGCGAACTCAAAGGGTTCCCTAAACGCTAGGTGCAACAGGAAATGTGTGTTTTCGCGTGCTTATGTACTACAAGAACTCAAAAATGTCTCAGTACAGAGAAATCAAACCAATTTTAGCAAGCCACAAACACCGAACAGCTACACTGAGTGCAAACACTGAAACAGGAAGTGACGTAATGCCTTACCGCAGGTTCAGCCAATCAGCCCTCATCAATCAAGGATCTACTGGCTTACAACTTAAATGTGCAATATGTAAAAATGAAGTAAGAATGACATTCTGTGGTCAAATTTGGTTACTGCAGACCTTTTGTCTAAGCAAAAAAATACTCTCACTGCAAGACGAGTCATGCACAGTAAGTTGATAAGTAGATAAATACATCGTCATCCCTAGTGTTTTACAGTAATGAGCACTTACTACACTTATTACAGTAATATTGCTCCTGCATTAGAGGAAGCGTGATCGTTTGCCATATTGCTGTTAGCTTGCCGTTATAGTTCTGAACGACTCATTAAAGGAAGTAAAATGCCACGATTGACTCATTATTCAACTCACACATACATTCGCCTGCTTCACCCAATATTAGAATAAAACAAAAAGATGCCGTGGCTTCTTAGGGGTATAAGACATGGGTCACTCCTATTTACTGGCTTCCTGTTTTTTAAACAACGCTGGAGCTTTTTGCCTGCCGGTGTCTAATTACAAATGCCGGCGCTGCAGCGTTAGCTTGGCACAGACTTGTCAACCTTGCTAACTTACAGAGTGTAAACCAGGGGTGCCCAATCCTGGTCGTGGAATGCCGGTATCCAGCACATCTTAGTGGTTACTCTGCTCCAACACACCTAATTCAGAAGGTGAATCACCTGTTCAGCAGCTCATCAGGCTCTGCAGAAGCCTGTTAATCACCTGCTGACTGAAATCAGGTGTGTTGAAGCAGGGTTAAAACTAAAACATGCTGAAGACTGGCCCTCCGGGACCAGCATTGGGCGCCCCTGGTATAAACAGTCGCTACGTCGCTCTTTTGGGTTTTTATTTGTTTATTTATTTTTTTGAAAGCAGAAAAACTGACAACCCTCCAGCCGGCTGAGAATTAAATCTGTTTCAATATAATCTTCCTTCCAACATGATTGACACATTAGATTGTTTTGTGATTATTTCACTGTAGAATTCTTAAATACTGCTCCTTTAACAAGTGTATTTACCAGCTTTTAAGACGCTCTCTTCTGTGGTCCAGGGTGTTTTGAACCTTGATAGGAGCTGCGATCAGCCATGGGTCTTTCACTACTTCTCCAAAATGTTTGTGGATGCTGTCCTGCAAGGCATCAACTAGAGGTCTACACATTTTGTAAGATAACTCCAGCCTCCTCAGTTTCTCCAGCAACTGGAAGAGTGTTGGCAGGAAGAAGCCCACGGGCACAGATTATTCCCCTTGGAGGATGATGAGGGCCATGGCAACAAGCTTCATCACAGCAGTGTACTCAGCCAAAAATCCCATTTCAGCAGGATTGAACCTAAAAAGTAAAAACAAACAACTATGTCACAACAATGTAATTGCTGTGCATCGTCTGTGTAAAAATAAACACATACAGAATAAAACTATTTTAAGTAATTTATCAGTCTTTGCAAAACTCCTTAAGGCTGGCTTCACCCATTAATCCAACTGAAATGTCGACTTACATGATTTTATTTAAGGCAAATATTGCAGATTGCTTTCTCACCTTTCTCTTTCTGAATGTAACTCCTTCCTAACAAGGAGCTCCAAAGCAGCAAAACAGAAATGAAACCTGTTTGATGTTGAGTTATTTTACGCTGAAATGTTTGTTTGTTTAGACTCACGCAACCATCGGCCTGTATTTATGAAGCTGATGTAATGCTAGCAGCTATGCTGCATGCTAGCACAGAGAGCTAGCATAAACAGAAAGCTCTCAACAGCCGGAAAAAGACAGGCGGGGGGGGGACTCTGCACTAACGACTCCGCCCACAACCCAGAGGCGACTTTTTAATGAGCTACTGCCACTAAGTAGAATCTAGAAAACAGCACAGGTTTTGTGATTTTGGCTAAAAATGGCATAATCGTAGTTTAAAGACCACCGAAAACTATTTAAAACAGCTAAAAAGATGATCAGAGTGGGTCTTTAATATTATTATTATTTAATGTTTGAAATAAATTATTAGATATATAAAAGTACTTCAGGATAAAAAATATTTTCAAAAAAGTTACTCAAGTAAATGTAACAGAGTAAATGTAACACATTACCCACCCCTGTAGAGGTGCAAATATTGCTCAGCATTTATTGAATCAGGAAGTCTGATTGGGAGTCTAATGCCCCTTTTCCAATTCAGCGAGACGCAGATTGGATCGGTCCGGTTGGACGACCTTTCCAATCATTAATGGGTCAGTGTTTGCTGTCGACTTTTGAGTACCTGCTTCAATGTGGTTCCAAGCATGCCAAACCAGGCTGAAAACATGACATCAGCAACTTTCAGCCACTGATTGGCTAGGGGGTGGAGTCACTGGTTGTAACAGAGTTTTCCACCTGCTGCCTCACTGCCTGCAGCTGTTTTCGGGTTCAGAGTCTGATAAAAAGCCAGTGACTGAGCAGAATGTTCAACATCACCACCAAGTCTGCCGCGGTTGTGCTGTGTTGGGTTTTTAAGTAGCATATAGATCACTGGTACAGACCACCTCACGTTCGCTTACCGTCTCATTATTATGAGATAGCTAATTCATAAATATGAGACAGATATTTTTTATTCAGAGTGATGGGAATGGGCTTCCACAGAACCCAGCCTAATAAAGCTAGAATATTTTAACAAGGATTTTTAAGCTGGTGGATTAGACATTTTTTAGAGTTTGTGATTAGGGTGGATCTTGTAGAAGCTTAAAAATGGGATCATTCTGCTTCTGTCTGCCTGTAGTTCTTATGTCTCTTAGGAGGAATTGAATTTCCAGAGTGAGATAACCTCAACCTGTCAACCACTCACTTTCTACTTCACAGCACTACTGAAGGAGATGTTGCTGAGGATGATAGCGACCCAACTGTACTTGTCAGCTTCCCTCTTCATTCTCTCTCAATTACTGTCACACCTGGGACAGCAAACCTACCTGTATTAATATAAGATCCCTTTTTAACCTGTTTCCTCCCATCTTGATTGGGTTTGTTTTGGTTTTCATTGGTCTGGTCAAAGTTCCATCAGCTCATGAGGAGAAATAGGAATTAATTTGTTGAACTCTCTGTTGATGGCCTTTCTCATGAACATTATGTTCTCCCTCAGGAAGGAGAAGAGTCGAAGAGACGAATCTCTTAATTGTAGTACGAATGGTCAGAACTTTGCATTCTTAATTTCAAAATGAGAAAGCTCCTTGGACAATAAGTAAATGTGCATTTATATAGCAACTTTTAAAGATAGAAGATAGAAGACACACAAAGTCCAATATTATAAAATCAATCCATTCATCCATTTTCCTCCGCTTGTCCAGGGTTCGTGTCGTGAGGGCAGTAACCTAAGGAGAGAGGCCCAGACCTCCCTCTCCCCAACCACTTGGGCCAGCTTCTCCGGGGGAATCCCAAGGCGTTCCCTGGCCAGCCGAGAGACATAGTCCCTCCATCATGTCCTGGGTCTTCCTTTAGGTCTCTTCCAGGTTGGACTTGACCCAGAAAACCTCACCAGGGAGGAGTCCAGGAGCCACCTCAACTGGCTCCTCTCGATGTGGAGTAACAGCGGATCTATTCTGAGCCCCTCCTGGATGACCAAGCTTCTCACCTTATCTCTAAGGGTGAGACACCCTGCGGAGAAAACTAATTTCAGCAGCTTGTATCTGCAATCTCGTTCTTTCAGTCACTACCCAAAGCTCGTGGCCATAGGTGAGGGTTGGAACATAGATCGACCAGTAAATCGAGAGCTTTGCCTTCTGGCTCAGCTCTCTCTTCATCACAACAGACCGATCACTCAGATGCACTAATCTGCCTATTGGTCTCCCGATCCGTCTTTCCTTCATTCATGAACAAGAGCCAGAGATACTTAAACTCCTCCACTTGAGGCAGGACCTCAACCCTGACTGGAGAAGGCATTCTACCTTTTTCAGACTCAAGACCATGGCATCAGATTTGGAGGATTTGATTCTCATCCTAGCTGCTTCACACTTGGCTGCGAACCGCTCCAGTGAAAGCTAAAGATCAGAGTCTTATGAAGCCAACAGGACCACATCATCTGCAAAAAACACATGGCGAACCAACCGGACATTGTGGTGGTGGACAAACAACAGAAGACTGCCCTTGCGGTTGATGTAGCAATACCAAGTTAAGAGAAAAAGCACGATAAAGTAACATGAGACACTAGAGAAATGCCAGGGCGTCAAAGAAGAACTTGAGAAAGCCTGGAGAGTGAAGACATCGGTGGTTCCCGTGGTCATCGGGGCACTCGGGGCAGTGACCCCCAAACTGGAGGAGTGGCTAAAGCAGCTCCCAGCAACAACATCAGACATCTCAGTCCAAAAAAGTGCAGATCTAGGAACAGCTAAAATACTGAAGAACCCTCAAGCTCCCAGGCCTCTGGTAGAGGACCCGAGCTTGGAAGAATGAGCCCACCCACAGAGGGTGAGATGGGAATTTGTTCTATATATACATATATGTGTCTCAGATGTTTTACTGCTTGTTGACAAAGGGTTTTTGTCATTTTTTGGACCACCTCTGGTTTTAATCATTTATTATTAAAATTCTAATTTTAGAAAAACCTTGATAGTATTTTGGATTTCATTTTTAAGAATTTCAAAACACACATAAGAACCCTGTAGTTAATTATTATCGAGACAAGTGAACAGCCTGTTACAATCGTGTTAAGATAAAACTAAGAATTATCCAAGGTTTACTTTGGAGACACCACAGATTAGAGTTTCTAGATGTTCCTCAGAACAAATAAGTTGGTCCTTGTTAAGAGAATGAATTTAAAAATTCCAGCTGCCTTTGTGGATGATGAGAAACCTCACCAGAGTGCTTCAGTCAGTGGTCCTGAAACAAGATTGTCTCAAGGGCTTCAAATGAAAGTACTTTAAAAAGAACGAAAAAGATGTTTCTTTAAATTGAAATATAAAGAATATTAAGAAAAAAATAAGAGTCCCCTACTGGTTACTGGAAAAGACACTGAGCAGCCAGAAATGTAAGCACCCAGCATTTTAGCACACATCACATGTTTGTGTCAGCAGGCCTCTCTGGACTCAGCAGTAACTAATTAAAGCAGCCTAGTTTAACAATTCTGTTCTTCTCCTAAGTTTCTTTATTCCCCTAAATTTGGACCTTATAACTTCTCCAAAGTTCAGTTTTATTCTGCTCTCAGCCTCCAGTGTCTATCTAATTAACCCCTTTCCATTCAACCTGCAGGCAGTGATTATCTGGTGAGACCACCCGTTTAATAGCACTTTCAGACATTTTTTCGCCTCATCTTGAGGAAATGATCCTATTATGCTCATAATTATGTGTAATTCCTACAAAGACTTTCCTCATCTTTAGATTTTGGAAATTTTGTTTCTATGAGATGCATAGAAAATAAACCACAGCACCTGTGTGGGCTGAAATAATGAATAAAAAAGAGCTCTGTTTGGTTTTGATGGTGGAAAATCAGGACTTCTCACCTATCAAGCAGGAACCTGAGCAGGAATCACAGCACACCGTTTCAGAATTAGCCTCACATAGGGTCTGGAGGTCTCTGTTGAGAGGAACCGACAGCATGTGTGCTTCCAGCTGAGCTGACTTGAGGCTGACTTAAAGCTCCTGGCATGAGTCTGATCAGGAGAGTGAGTGTGCTGGAGGGAAACACAACACCTACCCTGTTTCTGAGTGGTGTTTCTGAATTACATGGTTTATTTCAGTCAGATTTCTGCCTTTTTGTCTCTTTTTAGCTCTACAGACAATGGTGGAAGTATTTGAAAACCTGTTGCCTAGCACCAATGGCTGCAGCCAATTTAGCTAAAGTTTTTCATTCTGTTTTTATAGCACAAAAAATCAAACATTTCCACAAAAAAGAATTAAAATAAAAGATTTGGGGATTCTGGGTCACTTTCCAGCTCATTGGCTTTGTTATTTCGTTAGTCTCTGCATTTAACTGTCCAAACAACTTGTTTTCCTCTTACGTAGGTCACGAATAATGGCCACTCTGTCTTTGTTGGAGGCAATAAACACATTCATACACAAGAGACAGAAAGAGAAAAGCTAAATGCACTCTGAACAGGTCCTGAAACTGCAAAACAAAAACACTTTTATGCACAGTTCATAGAAAGAGCAATAACCTACAGTGACATCTAAACATCTGAGTGTTATAAAAGTTACTAAAGCTAAAATACCCATTGTCAGGAGAACCTATTCATCCATTCAGTGGTTACAACGACTTCCTATAAAGGTGGACATAAACCCACATCTGATAAGAAATCTCCATATTCCTCTTTAAAATTATGATGATGACACCATTTTCTGGATTCTCTGAAACATTTTTGGCATTTTTGATAAAATTCTAAAATATAGCCATATTTAGAAGTGATAGTTACAGTGGGATGCAAAAGTTTGGGCAACCTTCATGATTTTCCTGTATAAATTGTTGGTTGTTACTGTTACGCCCCTCTATTCAATTGGCCTGGCTGTTTGCAGTCGTTGATTGCACTGAGTGGCTACACCTGTTGGTGTAAGATAAAAGCCTGCTTGGTGCCGCTTCAGAGACAGGAGAGACTGATCAGACGGCACCTTTGGGAGCTTTTGACTGTGTGGCATTTTGGTGAAGCCTCTTGGAGGCAGATTTTAATAAAACACTCACAAAACTTTTACCATATATCTCGGACGAGCCCCCATTTGTTACAGCCCGACTCGTGGGACTGCAACAAAAGGAGACAAAACTTTTACCATGTGTCCAGAACTCCTCCTTTTGTTGTGGTCCCACGAGCCGGGCTGTAACAGTTATAATAACAAAATTTCAGTTAAATATATCACATAGGAGACACACACAGTGATATTTGAGAAGTGAAACAAAGTTTATAGGATTTACAGAAAGTGTGCAATAATTGTTTAAACAAAACTAGGCAGGTGCATAAATTGGAGCACCACAAAAAAGAAATGAACTCAATATTTAGTAGATCCTCCTTTTTCAGAAATAACAGCTTCTAAACACTTCCTATAGCTTCCAATGAGAGTCTGGATTCTGGTTGAAGGTATTTTGGACGATTCTTCTTTACAAAACATCTCTAGTTCATTCAGGTTTGATGGAGCATGGTCAGCTCTCTTTAACTCACACCACAGATGTTCAATAATATTCAGGTCTGGGGACTGAGATGGCCATTCCAGAACGTTGGACTTGTTCCTCTGCATGAATGCCTTAGTAGATGTTGAGCAGTGTTTAGGGTCGTCCTAACCCTAACCCGGTGCAGCTTCAGCTTTGTCACAGAATCTGCTGATATTGAGTGAAATCCATGCATCCCTCAACTTTAACAAGATTCCCAGTCCCTGCACTGGCCACACAGCCCCACAGCATGATGGAACCACCGCCATGTTTTACTGTAGGTAGCAGGTGTTTTTCTTCTTTTTCCTCCGTGCATAACGCCCCTTGTTCTGCCCAAATAACTCAGTTATAGTTTCATCAGTCCACCTTTTTCCAAAATGAATGCTTTAGCACCTCAAGCTGCTCTGTTTGAGCTGTGGGTGGAGAAAAGACTTCCACTGCATCACTCTCACATGCAGCATCTCCTTGTGTAAAGTGCACCGAATAGTTGAACGATGCACAGTGACTCCATCTGCAGCAAGATGATGTTGTAGGTCTCTGGTGCTGGTCTGTGGGTTGACTCTGACTCTTCTCACCATTCGTCGCTTCTGTTTATCCCAGATTTTTCTTGGTCTGCCACTTCGAGCCTTAACTTGAACTGTGCCTGTGGTCTTCCATTTCTTCAGTATGTTACTAACTGGAAACAGACAGCTGAAATCTCTGAGACAGCTTTCTGTGTCCTTCCCCTAAACCATGATGGTGAACAATCTTTGTTTTCAGGCAGTGGCGGCCGGTGACTTTTATTTTGGGTGGGGCGCTAACCACATATCACCACTAGGGGACGCAAAATTACCATTGATTCTTAAGCATCAGCGTCACACAACTGACGGTCACAGTAGCGCTTCCGGCAACAAAGTTATTCAAAAGGTTTTCGAATATATTAAGCATGTTTTTGACAAAAACATTCATCCATTCACCCATATATTACACAAACTGCACACACGCTTAAGGGGAGTAGGCTAAATCTAATCAATAGAATCCACTTTCTACAAACAGAACACCCATAAGCTGTAAATAAACGTGAGGCCGTAAAATAGACGCTACACGTATCCAGAAAAACACACAGTGACACAACGCAAGATATTCACAGAAGCAGCCGGCGTTTAGATTAAAGCCCAGACTCACAAACAAAAAGTACCACTTAGTTCAAACCGTATGGAGCGGTGCTAGCCGCTAACGAGGCAGCATGCTATTTCCTGAAGCCAAAAGCTAAAATGAGGCTTACCTGCAGGTTATGGCCATAATCCGTGTGGTGTAGTAAAAATAATCCACTCGGTTCGTGAAATTCTACATCCCAACGTAAAAGCTTAGCTGATCAGACTGTTTGCTGGCATTGTTTTGCCAAAGACAAGAGTTTGCCCGCCCGCATTCATCATTTTCCTGTTTACGTGGATTCTCTCCCTGTGATTGGTTAACACGAAAGCCAGCCAGCTGAAAAAAACTCAACAACAAGCAATTCGATTGGCTGAGGTTTCACACATTGGAACCTACTAGTAGCATTTGCTACGTCAGGTTTTGAAGCAATTAACTTTATTTGTCACTGATGATTTCACAATTATAGCAAAGATGGCTAAAAGGTTGGACAACAAAAAAATATTCAGTGGAAGTAGTGTGTTGCTGCCGTGACAAATTGGCACAGATGGAGCCACACTGTGCCAGCCTGTGGAAAGTTTTCCCCTCAGGGCGGGGTGAACAACCCGACCAATCAGCGATCTCCTCCCCCTGGTCTGAGCAGAATTCACCCGGTGAGGCGGCGACGATCGCTAAAAGATGCAACCAACCGCTCTCCTATTCTTTCTCGTTGTGGACGGTTTGGGGACCCACTGCACATGCGCCAGTTAGCCCATATTAAGTCAATGGTAAAGATTGCTGCGCCCGCGAGAGGACACGTGACAAGTACGTCGACGATTCGGCCGTGTTAAAAGTAAAAAAAAAACATTATTAAACACAGATTACACACAGCACTTAGTCCATATGGTGTGTATAGATCGTTTAGTTCACTTTTTATGTTTTTTTAAAGATATTTTGTGATTCCTATCTTCTTCTTCTCCTTCCTGTGAGTGGTGGGGCGGCGCCCTAGCGCCCCCTATGGACGAGCCGCCACTGTTTTCAGGTCATGTGAGAGTTGTTTTGAGACCCCATGTTGCTACTCTTCACAGAATATTCAAAGAGGAGGGAAACTTACAATTGGCCACCTTAAATGCTATTTACCATAATTGGATTCACATGTGTGTGGAGGTCAAGGGTCACTGAGCTAACCAAACCAATTTTGAGTTCCAATAATTTGTTCTAAAGGTTTTGGAATCAATAAGATAACAACAGTGCCCAAATTTATGCACCTGCCTAATTTTGTTTAAACAATTATTGCACACTTTCTGTAAATCCTATAAACGTTGTTTCACTTCTCAAATATCACTGTGTGTGTCTCCTAGATGATATATTTAACTGAAATGTTTTTCCTAACAACCAATGATTTATACACAAAAATTATGAAGATTAAAAAGGCTGCCCAAACCTTCATATCCCACTGTATATAATGTTATACTTTAATTTTATTGATATTTAATGTTTGTTGTGATCCTTTAGAAATAGTGATATACAGAGAAAAATATAAAAATATAAACTTATGTATGGATTTCTATTTTTTGTGAATTTTTTTCATTTTTACCTGCTTAACAATATAATAAACAAGATGTGACGGGTCGTTTGTTTACGAGTTTGTCTGTAAAATGAATGTGAGTCCATTATCAGCAACAAGAACAGGATTTGGGTCACTATTTTTTCACTCAAGTTTGCTGATTTAGTCAAGTTTCATTTATTAGTGCTCCAATTTACTATGAAAAAAAATCAAAGTCATGTGGTTAATAAATGACCAATAAATTGTAAATACTAAACCTTTTTGATTTTGTAAATATTAAAATTGTAATTATTTAATTATACCACTTAGTTATTCATATATTTTAAAAAATGTAGGGATAATTTTCACATTTTAATTTATTGACACATTTAAATAATTATGTAAAGATTTATTTGCTTATTTAATTTTGACACATTTGTCTCTCCATACATTGGGCATCTTTGTTCTATAAGATCATCTAGTTGGTTTTTTTGCAGCCAGAAATATTTAGTTTGAATGCAGTATGCATTCAAACTATTGTTTTCCTGTTTCTCTTTATTATTAGTTTGAATGCAGTATGCATTCAAACTATTGTTTTCCTGTTTCTCTTTATTCTTCTTCTTCTTCTTCTTCTTCTTCTTCTTCTTACTTCTGCTTCCGTACGTTTTTTGAACTGTATCTCCTCCTACAGTTTTTCAGCTATTTCAGCAAGTTTGGTATCAAACCGTTCAGCTCGTTCAGCTCTTTCCGGCTATATCTCCTGGTATTGATATCTTCAACCGTTTCCGATTAATTCAGCTTTTTCTGCCATTTTTCAGCCCATTGAAATGAATGGAAAATGCTTAAAATCACTCAATTTTGCACAAAATC
>SSNS01000791.1:8310-23047 GCA_006937985.1 Aphyosemion australe
ACACATCTATGGATGGATGGATGGATGGATGGATGGATGGATGGATGGATGGATGGATGGATGGATGGATGGATGGATGGATGGATAAATTGATTACAAATTCAAGTAGAAAGGTGCATCATGAGTTGTTATCAGCATTTGTTGGATGTTAATTACAGCTTTTTGAACTCATATCAGCTTCAAAGAGAATAAAAAGGACGTGTTCGAAGGTGACGATGTGTCATTAGAGGAAGAGACCAAACAGAAAACACTGGTTTATAAATCTTACAGAATAACTGTTTCTATAAGTCTCCAGACATTCACTTTTCTATTTATGTTCATGTTTTTCTAAAGTTTAATCCGAACTGAAATGTTTCTGCTTCTCTAACACGTTTAGTGTTTCTGTTATGTATGACATCATCATGGTACTGTAACACGATAGACATTAGAAACGTCCAACCATTGCAAACATCTGTGACATTCATTCATTCTTAGTGAGCATCTTCTAAGCTTATTAGCAGGCACACAGCACCCTCTATGGACTGTTTACAGAAGGTGTGTGTACTTTTTAGAAGTTAAAAGATTTTTAGGTATTTTTCTCTGTAGATTATGAATTCTTTGGCCTCACAGTGACTTGATGTACTTTGTGGATATCTGTATGTTCACCAGACCAGATGCAGGGGACCATCACCCTGAGAAACATCAGCACCAGCACTTCAGGGCTCTACCAGTGTACCTCCAGCAACGCCATCGGCAAGAGCACATGTGTGCTCAACCTGCAGGTTGTAGCGCGTAAGTCAGCCTGCAGCAACAAACAGCTGTTACTAGGTTTGGGCTGAAAGGAACATGGTGTTTACCATCTCTATGGCACTATTCCACTCAGCTGGGACTAAAATAATATAAAAGATGGATGGATGGAGGCCACTTTACAGAGACATATAGAACAAACGTTTCAAACAGATTTACAGAAACTGATAATGTCGTCATTTTTTTCAACCACTCCACTGGTCAGCAGCAGGAGTCGTGAGACCATGAAAGGAATAGTTCAAAACAGTTCTGTCCTACAGGACTGAGGGATTTGTGGTTGGACCACAGTGGGACCTGTGGCTCCAGTATCCTAAAGTCCACAGCAGTTCATGCTAACACAAGTTCACATCAAATTTTGAGTTCTGTGGTTATACCTCCAGCTGCAGCTAAATGACTACATTTCTGTACTAACAGAAATGTAGAAACTCATTATTCTGCCCAAATAAAAAAGTAATGGTGAGATGATTTTGCTCAAAAATGACCAAGATGTTCTTGTTACATGAAATGTCCTCCTGCTGCCTACAGCCCAGCCTCAGAGTGTGGGTCTGATAGCGGGGGCTATCGCCACAGGAGTCCTGGCTCTCATCATCTGTGCACTCTTAGTGGTGGTCTCTCTCTTCTACTGGAAGAACAAGAACCGGTACGACGAGGAGGAGATTCCCAACGAGATCAGGTCGGCTTTCATTTCAGATTGTGCTCGTTTCAAATATGCATGATTGATATCTGTGTTCACTTTTATATTAAGGTGAATTCATTGGTTTTTAACATCTGCTTAAAAATCACCTATTTCAGATAATATTACATATTTATGGTTTTTTTCTTCAGAAACACAGTAGCCCAGGGATTCCTGAAGTATGCAGCTTATAAAAAGTAACATTTAAAATGATAATTAAATCAAAGTTTGGAGAGAAACTCACAGCAGCATTTGTCTAGTTTCTATTTCATTAACAGGTAGGACGCCTTTAGAGTAAAATGGATAAACCCAGAAATAAGACTCTCCCATTTAACCATTTTCATCTTTTTGCTGATTTATTTGAAATATCCTTTCAACACATGAACTAACATTGCTCTTTTTAGTAAGTTTCCTCCTCGTTGTCTTTAGGCATTAAAGAAGCAGTAAATTTAACATAGTTACCCTTTGTTAGCTGCTGTTGTTCCACCTTTGCATACGTTTCCTGTGTCTGAGCTCGACCGGTCTAGTGGAGCGTCTTCTGATTGTTTTAATATTCTTTCATTGAATTTCGGCTGAGAAGAAAAATAAGAGTCTTGCAAAGCGTCAAAAGTTGGAGGTTTGGAGGAAAATCACTACATTTTGGAGATTTTTTATTATGCTTAAAACTGTGTCTGTTACATAATTAATGACACATAAAAGCATGAAAACAAATATAAAACATGGCTCAGAGGTAACAGATAGATTTTTTATCTTGTTTTTATCTTCTATCTATCTCATCCACAGTGAGATTTGCTCGTGCCTGCGTGGGTTTGGGTCCAGTTGGTTTTCAGACAATTTAAAGCCGTAGCCTGTGGAACCCACTGGGTGTTCTTGTGAGGATCTAAACCTAAAGATGTGGATGATTGTCTAACAAAAACAACTTGATGTTTCTCCACAACAGAGAGGATGACTTGCCTCCAAAGCGGTCTTCATCTGTGAAGGCTTTCCATGCAGATGCGTCTTCCTCAGAGAACGACACACTGACATCAACAAACACATACAACAGTCGCTACTGGCACAACCCCAAAACCAACTACGACACCAACTCCTACACGCGCTACAACGGAGACACTCATCAGACCTTCACAGCTTCACACGGACCTCATGGACACGGACAGAACCAGAATGCTGTTCCGGGTCATGGTGCGGCAGTCACAGCCCCAAGCTCCACCCCGCTGTCCCGCCACATGCCGTCTGCTATGGCGACAACATCGTTTGCCAATGGCAGCCACACGCTGCCCTCACCCAAGACTCTGGTGGTCACAACAAACTCTGCCCCGTCCCCCCCCACCATGGTGCGCAGCAACGGTGCCGTGGGCCTCAAACCGGTGGTGACCTCTACACATGGGCAAAATACGCACTCCTATGCTGTCAGCCAGGCGACGCTAGAGAGGATGGGGGCGGTGCCTGTCATGGTGCCCGCCCAGAGCAGAGCAGGCTCCCTAGTTTAAAGACTCCAGGAGTGCTTGGTGGTGATGTTTGAGTTGAGCTGGATATGGGCTGAAGCAGCCCGCGACCCTTTACACGTGTGTCTTTATCTGTGGACCTTTTTAAGCTAAAAATGGGATTTAAAAGTGCAGAGTTAATTTAATGCCAATTCTTTGATGAACAGGATGATGCATTTTGAAGACAAACATGAAATCCCTTCATCTGGTGGGTGACCGAGTTAACTAAACACTAGGAAATTTTTCACTAAGCAAAAGTGAAATAACCTGGAACCCAATGCTGAAGTGATGTTTTTCTTTTCTTTTGTCTTTAAGCAGCTGTTCTTCACCCTTCCGTTAGCATGCTCAGACAAGAGTAGGCTTGGTTCCACATTAATGCATGTGTCCTTTGATTTACAGTAACAGTCAATTTGATTTCTTCTGATTTCCTTTAGTGACACCAACAGTAGAAAATGTCAGAGAAGTGAATGTTTAAAGATATGACTGAAGCAAAGAAAATGATGAAGGCATAAGAATGACTACTAAATGATGGCCAGAATGCCCCTAGGAGCTCGGCCAGGCTCTCACTGGGCTGTACCTGTCAACTGGATGGAGACAAAAACATAAACAGATCACACAAACATTTCCCAATTAGAAAATCTAACAGGATCAAAGTGACTCTGGAGTAGACAAACATGGCAGAGGAGGGGATCGCTTCTGTCACCTCGCTTTCTGATTGGTTACGTGTCACATTGAACAGGCAGCGCTCTTGTTGGTCCTCAAAAATCAGACGAGGACCGGATTTATGATCAGAGTGGTTCTAACGTGTAGAAACACTTAGAATCACACAGCAGACACACCACACATGCTAGGATTATCTGATAAGATTATCAGGGGTCCTTAAGAATGTTGGAATGGGGGGTTCAGGTCAAACGTCGGCATGGTTATTCCACCATTATTGAACCAAGCTTAAAGCTACCTGACTGGTGATTAAAAAAACTCACAGCTGATCTCCATTAAAGTGTTAAAAAAGCAGCTCTGAGTGAAAAACCCTGCTGGGACTAATCTTAAGTAAATTTTTCACACATTTTTGAGACCCTGAGACTCGTGTGAGGAAGTCCAGACTCCAGAGCCATCTGAAACAGGTTGTTTTGAGTTGGTCCTGGCTCACTGAGATTCTGGATTTAGAGCTCATGAAGAGCTATTATTTAGCAGTACCATCACCTTCTTCCAAGAATGCAAACATTGAAATGAATGGTTATGAACTTTGACAGCAAATTCCTGTCAAAACTTTGTTTTATGAACAGAAGTCTTACTAAGCGTTCACTTCATGTCCAAACAGTCGATCAGAAAGCACAAAAACCTGTTAGCTGTTAAATGCCAATGATCAGCTGGTTTATGTTTATGCCTCTGCATAAGGCCCTTTGCAGCGACCATTTATGGCAGAAAGTGGGTGTTTAAGAAGCAGATAATAATTCAAGACCCTGAGCACATTTCTGGGACAGTGTGGTTTATAAAGCAGGAATTGCATGCAGCTGTGAGCAAGCAGTGACTTTGCTTAAGTTAATTTTTTTTCTAAGTCCAAGTAGAGTGTTAATAAGGATTATACGCAAAAATTCATAAATGAGGCCCCAGGTGATCAACAGGCTGAACAGGTGATTCAACCATTGAATCAAGTGAGTTTAAGCAGAGAAACAAAATCACTAAAACATGCAGGATTGCAGCCCTGGAGGACCACAGTTGGAGACCTCTGCTCTAAATGCTGATTGATTCTGTCCCATTTTCTCTCTGGGCCTCTGATCAGACTCACGTAGATATTCGGCCATTTCTACTCTGAACTTTAGTTGTGTCCTCTGCATGTTCGTGTTTGGATGTTCATCATGGAATTATTTGGATTTGTCCAAATAATGGTGTGGTATTATTTGCACTAAGAGATCATCCAAGAAGTCTCTGCTTCATTTTGGAAGTAATTAAATTTGGTTAAATTAGGGAAATGCTGTGTGTTTAACATAACACTGCTTGGTCAAAGATGGGTTGAAATATAATGTGTTGGTGGGACTGGCTGGGTTCCAAAACTAGAGGCTAGATGAGACTTCGGGGGTGCGCTCATCCACCGTGGTCAAAAATCCTTGAGGTCGCCGCTGCAGAAGGAAGGATTACTGAGTTTTGGTACCGTATCTCTCACTTCAGCAGCAATGGCCCTGGTCCACGAATCTGCGACCACGACTCAAGGAGTCAACACAGCGAGGCGGACGCCCGGCTTGTCCTGTCCCCTGGCTGGGAACAGTTGGCTCAGCTGCTCTCGTCTCCTGGGGCAGCCGAGCTGCATGGCCGTGGTGCTGGATGGATTTGCGCTGATCTCCGACCACTGTGAAGGAGTGGAGCATGAGCTCACATGTGCTGCCCGGGCGCCCGGCTCCGGTTGCGGCGGTCCTTGTATTTTAACAGTCAATGGTTAGCTCCTAGCTTCTTGTTAGCTTCGGGGGTTAGATCAGAGTTTTTGGGTGTCAATCAGTTGCTCCCACCCTCACAGCTCAGCTCCACCTCTTTTCCCATTTTTGGATTATCTGGAGACGTGTGACATGGCCAAGATGGCGGTGATGGGAACCGCCCATTTGGCTTCATAAATGGCTTTTAAAAATCAATGTATGGGGTTTGTCCAGGAATGTCTATGGTTATAACAGACCCTGCTGAATTTTTTTTTTCAGTTCCCTAACCCTAACCCTAACTACAACGTGTAATCAGTCATACTCTTTTGTGCATTCGTTCTTCATAATCCAAGACTTTGTTCTTTTTTTAACATAGCGCAGTAAAAAGATATTTGTTTTACCTTGAGGCTGACAACGGAAGTGCCGCCACCGACAACTATCTTTTTACTGCTCTTTGTTAAAAAAAATAAAGTAATGTTGTATTCAATCATGTTGGTTTATTTTATTGAAATCATTCTGACACTCTGCTGTTCCCAATTCTAACCTAAATCTCTCCTACTATTCTAGTAGCAATAATGCGTGTGCATGTGTGTGTGCGTGAGTTTGTGCGTGAATCCTCTATTTGTAAAACATTTTAATAACATTTCCTGCAAATATACAAAATTTAACACTGATTTAAACAACAGCAGCCTTAACCTTTTCATTGTTTACAGTATTAGAAAATTATAGACATCATTAAAATACTCAGTGCAGTTAAATCATTTTTTATTCAAATTGTATTGAAGCCATTTAGTTGAACGGGGTTCTGAGTCTGGAAAAACAAAATGTTTGTTTTTAATTCTATTAAACATGTGAGTTATTGGAGCAATAATTAACCCTTTTTATCGTGATGTATTTAGAGCTGCAGCATTTCACCCAAGTTCCCTCTCAAATAATCCATGAACATGGTCAACTTATTTTAAATGTTTGTTATTCAGTGACATCAGTCACACACATCATGTGTCTTTTTGTTCGTGTTTGTCATCTACGTCTCTTGTTGTCCCATCCTCCTGTGGTCTGTAGTGAGAGAGGATTACACATCCGTGATCAAACACCATCATGAATCTACTCTATGGAGATGCTGTTCACATCTCTTCCTCTGCTCAACACGGACCCCTGATGTTTTCTGTGGGTGGCTTTTTATTCCCAGACAAGATGGAAAGCAGGAAAAAAGCTACATTGAGATTATTTTACTCTGACTCTACCTTTCAGCACAAAGACAGGACAATCAGTTTTAATCCAAACATCTCATAACAATAGAGTGATTATTTTTATTTCAGTGGGTTTGGAAATGATCACCACCTTTGAAAGACAAATCTTTTTCCATTACAGCCTTAAATGGAAACCAAAAATATCTTTTGCCAGCTTTAGTTATCCAACAACAGTCATTTAAAAATAACAGTTACAGTTCAAGAAGAGTTTAAAAAAAACAAGAAATACTGAATTTAATAAAGAACACCACCCCAACAATACTCAGTCAGTAGCCACCAGTGTAAGATTAAGATTAAAGCCATCAGTTGTCACACACACTGGTGTGTGGTGAAAATTGTCCTCCGCATTTGACCCATCCCTGTGGGGAGCAGTGAGCTGCAGCTGTGGCCGCACGCGGGAACTATTTGGTGGTTTAACCCCCCAATCCAACCCCTTAGTGCTGAGTGTCAAGCGAGGAGGGATTGGGTCCCATTTTTTTTTTCAAAGTCTTTGGTATGACCCAACCGGGAATGGAACCCTGATCTCCCATTCTCAGGGTGGACACTCAACCACTAGGCCACCGGAGCTGGTCCACTGGTGGAAAGCCATTAACCTGTGATTAGTGTAATCAATGTGATTAGTGGAGCATAAAAACAGCTTTTCCTGGAACATTTTGCTTGGAATTGCAACTGACACCACACAACTGACTATGGGTGGCAGGCCACTTTCACAAGATCTCAGGGACAGAGTTGTGGACAGACAACGCAGGAGATGGATACAAAACATCTCAAACCCTCCATGGATCCGGTCGTCCCTTCAAACTTGACTGAAGAGCAAGGAGGGAACTGGTAAGAGAGGCTACCAAGAGGCCGATGGCCACTCTGAAGGAGTTACAGGACTTTATGGCAAAGAGTGGTCATTCTGTGCTTGTGACAATTTCACAAGCGCTCCACAGACGTGGCTTGTTCGGGAAGGTCACAAGGAAAAGGCATTTCTCAAGAAAGGCTATTAAAGTTGGTTTGAGCCTTGCCAGAACGCTCCTTGAAGATTCTGATGCCAAATGGCGAAAGATCTGATGGTTATTTGAGACCAAAACTGAGTTATTTGGCCTCAACACCAAATGGTACACCAGGTATAAATCCAACACAGCTCACCATCCACAACACACCATCCCTACAGTAAAGCACGGAGGTGGCAACATCCTTTTGTGGGGGTGTGTCTCTGCTTCAAGGACTAGGGCTCTCATTAAGGTAGAAGAAAAACATGGATGGAGTTCTTGAAGTAAACCTGCTACCCTCTCCCTGAAAGTGGAAAATGGGCAGAACATTCAACTTTCAACATGACAAGGATCCAAAGCACACAGCTAAACCGACCACACTGTGGCTGAAGGAGACCTACTGTCCAATTTGACTCAACTTGAACATCCCAACAGACTTAAGGCTGTTTTTAAAGCAAAAGGTGTTTCAACAAAATATTGACATTGAGAGGTGACCCTTTATTAATCTTAGTATTAAATAAAAACAAATTCTGATGTTTTTCAGTTGGATGTTATATGTCACATTGGATAATTAACGCTGGTAAAATATATTTTGTTTGTGTTTTCATTTATGGTTGTAAATGAAACAAAATTAAAGTCTTTCTATGGGGGTGATTTCTAAACCTGTATGATATGCTCTGTTGCAGCTGTGTATGAACATACATGTGATTAATGCCAATAGTAAAACCAATTTGTAAAAATGTAAATAATAGAGGAAATACAAATATCTTGTTCTTAATATTGAGTTGAATTGAAATTAACACTTGTAGTTAATAAAGATTGTTAATACATTCTAAAATGTGTCACAATCTTTGTGTGTGTGTGTGTGTGTGTGTGTGTGTGTGTGTGTGTGTGTGTGTGTGTGTGTGTGTGTGTGTGTTTTAACTCAAATACAGTAAAGCGGGAGGAGCCAAGATGATGGAGAAGCCAAACGTGTCGTGAGATCTCAGCAACCATTTCAAAGTGTTATTTTTCTGATCAATTTTTGCAGCGAAACAGAGTGCCTGGTACTTTCTAGTGGAATCGTCAAGTAAAAACTTGACTGACATTGGGAGATTTCTGACATGGCAGCAAACTCCAAGAAGGGCAGAAATACTTGCATTGCCAACTCTGAGACTGGAGCTTCCTCAAACCGGAAACAATCCGGTCCCAGCTGGAGCTCACTCAAGTCTAGACCTGGCCGGGCAACGCAGACATGTTAAAGGGACTATCTGCAATTTGAAATGTTTGTGATTGCGATTGCCTCCTCAGGCCAAACGCGTAACTTCAGCTTCAATACTAAGCTCGTGCACGAGGCATGCATGCTGTACGTGCATACTCCTGAATGAAAACAACAGCTGAGTCAGTCCTGCTGCTGATGGCTCTGCTAAATTGTCTTTCAAATCTGCCTGCACACAGTCAGCAATGTCCAATACAGAATAAAATAGAATAGAATAAAATAAAATAGAATAGAATAACGACGAATGACAGTGAGACCTGGAGAGGTGTGGTTGGGAGGAACGGCCCCCCTGATCTGAATCCGAGTGGTGTTCTGTTATTGGACTTCTGTGCTCGTCATGGATTGTCCATAACAAACACCATGTTCAAGCATAAAGGTGTCCATATGTGCTCTTGGCACCAGGACACCTTAGGCCGCAGGTCGATGATCGATTTTGTTGTCGTTTCATCTGATCTGCGGCCGCATGTCTTGGACACTCGGGTGAAGAGAGGGGCGGAGCTGTCAACTGACCACTACCTGGTGGTGAGTTGGCTTCGATGGTGGGGGAAGATGCCGGTCAGACCTGGCAGACCCAAACGTGTTGTGAGGGTCTGCTGGGAACGTCTGGCAGAGTCTCCTGTCAGAAGGAGCTTCAATTCCCACCTCCGACAGAACTTCGAACACGTCCCGGGGGAGGCGGGGGACATTGAGTCCGAATGGGCCATGTTCCGTGACTCCATTGTCGAGGCGGCTGACCGTAGCTGTGGCCGCAGGGTGGCCGGTGCCTGTCGTGGCGGCAACCCCCGAACCCGCTGGTGGACACCGGCGGTTAGGGATGCTGTCAAGCTGAAGAAAGAGTCCTATCGGGTCCTTTTGGCCCGTGGGACTCCGGAGGCAGCTGATGGGTACCGGCAGTCCAAGCGGAATGCGGCTCGGGTGGTCGCGGAGGCAAAAACCCGGGCGTGGGAGGAGTTCGGTGAGACCATGGAACAAGACTTCCGTACGGCTTCGAGGAGATTCTGGTCCACCATCCGGCGCCTCAGGAGGGGAAAGCAGTGCACTACCAACACTGTTTACAGTGGGGAGGGTGTGCTGCTGACCTCGACTCGGGACGTTGTGAATCGGTGGGCCGAGTACTTCGAAGACCTCCTCAATCCCACCGGCACGTCTTCCAGGATGGAAGCAGAGTCTGGGGGTTTTGGGTTGGGCTCTCCAATCTCTGGAGCAGAGGTCACTGAGGTGGTCAAAAAACTCCTCGGTGGCAAGGCTCCGGGGGTGGATGAGATCCGCCCGGATTTCCTTAAGGCTCTGGATGTTGTGGGGCTGTGTTGGTTGACGCGGCTCTGCAATATCGCGTGGACATCGGGGGCAGTTCCACTGGATTGGCAGACCGGGGTGGTGGTCCCCCTATTTAAAAAGGGGGACCGCAGGGTGTGTTCCAACTACAGGGGGATCACACTCCTGAGCCTCCCTGGTAAGGTCTATTCAGGGGTTCTGGAGAGGAGGGTCCGTCGGATAGTCGAACCTCGGATTCAGGAGGAGCAATGTGGTTTTCGTCCTGGCCGTGGAACACTGGACCAGCTCTATACCCTTGGGGGGGTCCTGGAGGGTGCGTGGGAGTTCGCCCAACCAATCTACATGTGTTTTGTGGATTTGGAGAAGGCGTTCGACCGCGTCCCTCGGGGGGCCCTGTGGGGGGTACTCTGGGAGTATGGGGTACCAGGCCCCTTGATACGGGCTGTTAGGTCCCTGTACAACCAGTGTCAGAGCTTGGTCCGCATTGCCGGCAGTAAGTCGGGCTTGTTTCCGGTGAGAGTTGGACTCCGCCAAGGCTGCCCTTTGTCACCGATTCTGTTCATAACTTTTATGGACAGAATTTCTAGGTGCAGCCAAGGTGGTGAGGGGATCCGTTTTGGTGACCTAAGGATCAGGTCTCTGCTTTTTGCAGATGATGTGGTCCTGTTGGCTTCATCAGAACGTGATCTCCGGCTTTCGCTGGAGCAGTTCGCAGCCGGGTGTGAAGCAGCTGGGATGAAAATCAGCTCCTCTAAATCCGAGACCATGGTCTTGAGTCGGAAAAGGGTAGAATGCCTTCTCCAGGTCAGGGACGAGGTCCTGCCCCAAGTGGAGGAGTTCAAGTATCTCGGGGTCTTGTTCACGAGTGAGGGAAGGGTGGAGCGTGAGATCGACAGGCGGATTGGTGCTGCGTCTGCAGTGATGCGGGCGTTGTGCCGGTCTGTTGTGGTGAAGAGGGAGCTGAGCCGAAAGGCGAAGCTCTCAATTTACCGGTCGATCTACGTTCCTACCCTCACCTATGGTCACGAGCTTTGGGTAGTGACCGAAAGAACGAGATCGCGAATACAAGCGGCCGAAATGAGTTTTCTTCGCAGGGTGGCTGGGCTCTCCCTTAGAGATAGGGTGAGAAGCTCGGTCATCCGGGAGGGGCTCAGAGTAGACCCGCTGCTCCTCCACATCGAGAGGAGCCAGTTGAGGTGGCTCGGGCATCTGATTAGGATGCCTCCTGGACGCCTCCCTGGTGAGGTTTTCCGGGCACGTCCAACCGGGAGGAGACCCAAAGGAAGACCCAGGACACGCTGGAGAGATTATGTCTCTCGGCTGGCCTGGGAACGCCTTGGGATTCCCCCGGAGGAGCTGGCCCAAGTGGCTGGGGAGAGGGAGGTCTGGGCTTCCCTCCTTAGGCTGCTGCCCCCGCGACCCGACTCCGGATAAGCGGAAGACAATGGATGGATGGATGGAATAGAATAACCTTTATTGTTGTTGTAAATGGTACAACAAAATTTATAGTGTCACTCCCTTTGGTGCAAAATGTAAAATAATACAAAAAATAATGCAGAAATAATATAAATATAAAATCAGCAATATTATGTACAAATATACACAGAGTAGCAGCATTTGTTGGGTTCTGTGCAGGTCACTATTGCAAACATAATTTTAGCATATTGAGTGAAACTCAAATAGCACATGACAATATATGACATATACTCATTGCATTTCAATGAGAATAATTGTTAGCCTATTTAATAATTATACTTTTATAATGTCAGCTCCGTCCAGGCCAATGCAAGGAAGTTGGTCAACCTTATCCTGTGATGAACACCTATTGCACAAGAATTTTTTTTTTATATAATCAGTGACTTGAAATTGATAGTGGGGATGTTACTACGGTATAAGAGCTGGAGCTCACTCAAGTCTAGACCGCTTATTTTTGTGATAAACATATAATTCAGGAATGCAAATCAATCCAAGTACTACCTGGAAAAGGCTGTTTGTCGAGGAAGAGTTTTGAGGGATGTTTTGCATGAGTTTTGGCAGGATTTTTATGAACACGCACTTTGGAGAACGACTTTAAGGTACTTTTCTTGCGTCAGGACAGCAACAATGGGAAATCATTGGCAGGGTCATTGCTTCTGGATGGCCAAAAAAGTAATACCTATAAAACTTGCCCCTTTGATTCTGGAAAACTCTTGTTGACAGTTTTCTCAAGTAAATACAGAATCAGATTGAATGATCTTTGAATATTGTCGTTCAGAATTTTGCTAATGTGGACCAAGGAGAACTGCTGGAAGTCATGGATCTTCACAATTGTCGAAGAGTGTCCAAAGCTGCAATTATTGAACAACTTTTGGAGGAGCTTGCACATCAAAAACTGCTGCGAGTTTTTGGCCCATTTGATAACATGGGAAATGCTCCAATTCCTTCACTTTTTCACAAAATCCTTTCAACCATTTGAACTTTAAACTTTCAATGAATTCTCTAGGTTAAAGTATGCCAAGCAGTTAAAGCCGTCACAACAGATTCAGCTATTACCACAAGACTTAGCTTCTTGATATATCTTACCGTTTTTCTAAAATCACAGTTTACGTTTGAGGTACGATTTGGGATCGTTTAGAAAATTTCACGACACTTATAATGGGAAAGTATAGGAGGGCTTACCCTACCTTGCTCCAGTTCAGGCAGGGTCCTGAGGGAAACCTTTGTCCAGCCCCAGAGGCTGTGGAGCCAGTGAAGACAGCTTTGATTAATGCCCGATGATATGTAAACCCAACTTTGTAGAGCTAGACTTGTAATCAGCTAGAATCAGATCTTAAAAATGCTATTAAAATGTAAGTGACATGTTCTGAAGTCAACCTGTATAAACATTATATACTTCAGGCCTCTTAGAGGGAAGTTGATGTATTGTTACAACCCCGATGTGTGATGGTGAGTGTGAAGGAGGGGTAACATAAACCTGCCCGAAGGGAGATGGTGAAACGCAACTTATGTTTTATTTGCAACCGGCCAACCCTGGCAATCACAATGACAACAATCCAAAAATAAAAAAAAGAGGAGGTTCTATACAACCGTAAGTAATCCCGGCCCCCTCGCCAGTATCTAAGAGCCACAAGGAGACGGATCCGCCCGACCGTATTCTAACTTCTTAATCTTATAGGGAGGTCCCTACAGGATCTCTCTATTAATCTAAATAATAAAAAAAAAAAACGGACAAAACCAAAACGCCTTTCACCGAAAGGGAACTATATCTTTCCTGCTCCGGAAAGAACAGGTTTATACAGGTAAACCGACAATTACAAAAAAACCACTTTCCACAGAAAGGGAGAACCACAGCCTTGTGGCCACTCGACAACTCTGAGATGAACCAGATTTCCTATAACACACTATTTTTAGCTGAAGACAACCCGTCTGTAGCTAGGATCAGGAGATCAACAGGCCTCTCGGTTCTGTCGTCTCCTCGAATGGAGCAACCGCAATCCTTTTCTTGCCTTCCTCATTAGTTAAAAGTGAGAGCAGCTGCGCTCCCACAGGGCCTGCTGAAGGCCGGAGGAAGGATGGAGTCGCTGTCCCTGGTGCTGAACTGGCACAGAGACAGCAGAGCAGGAGCCGAGCTGGGTCCCAGGCCGAGGGTCCCAGCCGACGACCGTAACATGTATGTTGAATAAACTTTAGCTCAGTTTTTACCAGCAAATGTATAATGTAACCTTAGACCTTCACAGGATGTTGCTGTCAGCGGAAACTCTCAAATACGCACTCTGAAACCACAGCGGAGAAGAAGGAGCGTACCTCGGCTCACCGAAGCGAGAAGCGCCTCCGGAGGTGTTATATGAATCAAAGGAGCGAGAACACCGCTATGTGCAGAGAAAAAAAGGACTGTGATATCCTGTTGCTGAGTAGAAAACCAGATGTGACCTCCAGATGTACATGGGGGGGGGGAGAAAGGTTAGAGCTGAAGCTTTTAAAAAGGACAGGAAGCACCGAGTTAGAGAGAGAGTTGGACACACAGTAGAACTGCTAGATAGAGCTTTTTGTTAGAGAGCTGAGTTTCTTGCTGTAAGATCCTTTTTGACTGGATTATTTTTGCAATTTGTTTAATAAACTTTCCCTTACCCATTGCGTAAGGGTCACGAACTCTACGTGGGGGCCTCCTTCATTTTCTCTGACAACACAGACTGGTGAGTTTGGCTGTTGTTTTTTATTTCATCCCAAGTTCAACCTCTGTCTCTGCCTCTGTTTCCCAAGGGGGAGCGAGGAGAAGGTTGGCGGTTGTGGTTCTGAGTTTACAGCAATGAGTTTTCCCATAAATAAATAAATAATCAGATAAATGCATGAATAATCTGACAAGCAAATATAAAACAAGTAATTAGATAAAATTAAAGTGGTGCACGTCCAGGTTGTTAGAATGGTTGAACATCTCTCCACAGAGTAAGGGTGTCCCGTCAGGAGGGGTCATAGGTCAGGCCCTCCACATAGTAACGTGAGCTGAGGCCCTAGAGATTTAACAGCAATTTGCAGCTGGCCCGGCAGTCGGCTCACGACAGGGACATTTACACTTTTTGGGGGACTTTTATCTCCTGATTGTGTCTGAAGAGGAGCAGTTGTAGAAAACAAGAATATCATCGACTGTAA
>SSNS01000791.1:29176-64538 GCA_006937985.1 Aphyosemion australe
ACCTGGCACCTGCTCACAGTGCCAAAACCACTGGTAAATGGTTTACTGACCATGGTATTACTGTGCTCAATTGGCCTGCCAACTCTCCTGACCTGAATCCCATAGAGAATCTGTGGGATATTGTGAAGAGAAAGTTGAGAGACGCATGACCCAACACTCTGGATGAGCTTAAGGCCGCTATCGAAGCATCCTGGGCCTCCATAACACCTCAGCAGTGCCACAGGCTGGTTGCCTCCATGCCACGCCGCATTGAAGCAGTCATTTCTGCAAAAGGATTCCCGACCAAGTATTGAGTGCATAACTGAACATAATTATTTGAAGGTTGACCTTTTTTGTATTAAAAACACTTTTCTTTTATTGGTTAGTTGGAATATGCTAATTTTTTGAGATAGGAATTTTTGGTTTTCATGAGCTGTATGCCACAATCATCAATATTAAACCAATAAACGGCTTGAACTACTTCAGTTGTGTGTAATGAATCTAAAATATATGAAAGTCTAATGTTTATCAGTACATTACAGAAAATAATGAACTTTATCAGAATATGCAATTTTTTTGAGAAGGACCTGTATATCTGATGACCATAAAACATATATGATGAACATTTAGAGAATAAAAAACCAAATAAATTACATGAAAGGCACCACTTGACTAAATAAAGAGGAAGTAATACCAAATAAGACTGAAACTTTAGAGAGACAGCTGTAGAAGTATAAAGTTGCTCCCTTAAAAGTAAAGATGTCCTGAGTGTGCCCTGTGGGAAATCTGCAATGCTTTTGTTTTGCACTTGAACATTTCTGTTTTNACACAGCTCGATGTGTATAGGAGACAGGTGTGTGTGTGTGTGTGTGTGTGTGTGTGTGTGTGTGATACAGAATGAAATAGAGAAGCAATACAGGACATAGAAATTCTATAACATAATCCCTCCTGTTGTATGGCATTCATACACAACATGCATAAGCTTTCTGCGCTAAGCAAGTCATGTAAAATAAGCGACAACAGTAGAATCAAAATAATAAACCTCGGTACCGAATGTGAAATCAGTAGAAGCAATCACATGATGGGAAATTACAGAATGTGATACTGCAGCTGTGCTGCAGTCAGTGATCAATACCACAACACGAAGAACTTCATCCCAAGCATCATTCCAGTAAAATCGTAGAGTAAAAATCATCATTTACAGGTGGGATACCGGAATACCGGTCAAATCAGAAACATCAAAATCAATAGGAGTGGCAGGTGCGGGAGTCAAAACAGCAAAATAGTGAACAAGTGAAACATTAATCATATAGGTGACACAAAAAAACTTGATACATGGTACAATGCAGCATGAAAACATAGCAAGAAAAACAAGAAAAATAATGACAGGAATCAAATACCGCAGCAATAAATTGTAATAATTATTGTAATAATGTGTACCAGGAACCAGAATTCATCCATTCCCAGAAGGCGAATCCTCTTGGAACACTGAGCTCACCAGTTTTCATTAGAGATAAGAGGTTGTTCATGTGTGTAAGGGTGGCGGTGATGTTGCTGGCTGTGTCAGGTAAAAAGGCGCAACATCTGAAACCAAGAGCGTGACCTATGACCTGGCAAAGGCCCCCTTCAGAGGCCAACAGAAGTCAAGCGCATGATGGTGTTGCATTAACATGTTCCTGGTTGCTACCATGAAAGGTGGAAAACCTGAAAAAACTTGGGAAGTGAGTGCAGTCAAGTGCTCTAGCTGAATGTGCGGTCTATCTATGTGGTGTGAGGGAACCTGTGGGGTCAGTACCATTGATTCTCATCAAAATGTCATACAACGATGAACACTGTGTCAGGGCAGAAGTGTCTGTGCGCAACCAAGGATCATTTGGGTCAGTGGAGTGTCGTGGATGAGCTCAGCTGTACAGAATACAAAACATCAACTGAACTTAGCGCTTCAGGCCATAGAAGTGATGACTCTTTGAGGGAGTGTGGTATCAGCGAGCAGACGTAGCATGACGCGTTGACTTGTGACTTGTGCTGCACGGACGATGGCAGTGACCAATGCAAACCAGGAGTTCCCTCCCAGCAGCGGTGTGTCCAGACAAAGTCCCTCCATCCCAGGAACCGTGAAAGCAGGGTGCAGTTTGGGTGTGTGTGTCCGGAATTTCCATCCCGATCTGGAGTTTCTCTTCCGTCTTGTCTTCCTGTGACGTCCAGACGGGTCCGCGAGTGCAGGTGGCGGTCCATCACGTCGGTCTGTGGGCAGGGAGGAGCCCCGTCCCACAATTTGTGCAGATCCAAACTCCGTTCCAGGTTTGAGACGCTCGTGACCTGTTGTCACGAGCCCCTTTGAAGCCTGGACTTCGTTGCCGCCCTAATGGCGGTTAGGTGACTTCGATGAGTTTACAATGAGATCCAAGATGGCCTCTCAGCAACTTCCACAGCTGTGGGGGGAGCAGGACCTGATACGGCCCGTCCCAACGCAGAGAAATCCAGTTGTCTCGTTTAAGCACTTTGATTAGGACCCAATTTCCTGGTATCACGACCTGTGTGGGCGAAAAAGCACAAGAGGGTTCTGCGAGATCATTGCATATTGTGACTTGTTTCCTCAGAAAACATTTTAACCATCCAGTCGGCAAGGGTATTTTGTCCGTCATCTAGTCATCACCTCATTAACAAAAATGTCTTCCATTGTTTGACCATTGTCTGACCTGATAACAGAAGGAATTCCATAAGTAGAAAGAAAAAAAAAATTTCTGGCTATTTGGATAATGCATCTATCACCACAAGGCAATATCTCACTCCATGCATCTGTGACAATTCAATGAAATCCATGTGTATGGTGTGAAATGGGTATTCTCATACAAATCAAACATTTCCGATAATAGTCTTTAGCAAAAGAAGAAAAGTTTACAGTGTGGAAAGACGTGTTTATCAACTATCAACCGTCAAGCAGGATCTCATGTGTCAGGGTCTCAGAGCAGTAAAATGTAGTCTCCAGCAGAGGGAGCCCTTGAGCAGCATGCTTTGCACTCCGGACAGCAAAAGAGTTTCCCCTGGAGACATCTGTCTGGTGAGCCTGACATTCGCACAAGGCCAGGTGTTTCGGGAGCTGGACCGCTTCCAGCAGCCCCAACAGTTTCAAAGCGTGCGTTAGCTGCTTGCCACGGGGCGTTCCCATGCTGCGATTCTGCCATAGTTCAAAGGTGTGCAAACAGAGAAATTCATCAACTTAAGCATTTTAGATTCAGAGACCGATATCCCAAAACAAGAATCTTTATGCACCAAATTTGTCTACCAGAAAATAGTCCATTTGTATAAATAAATAAATTTCTAAGTAATTTGTTTCCACGGTAGAGGAGGGAGCTGCATTGAGTCTGGACGACGCCCTTGGTACCAGCCATTGTATAACTGCTCTGTACCAAGACGTCGAGGCAAAATAATAAACAGACCTGAATAAAACAGCTGCTCAAGCTTGGAGCAGCCTAAACTGTCTACATAGAATAAATATAAATTTGCAGAGACAAATAACCCTGAGATTTAACTATTGACCATTAAATGCTCTGATACAAAAAGAAACGTGACAGTGTGACTGAAACATTTTTAAAGTGAAATCATGTAGGCCTTGGAATGTGTGTGTGCGTGTGTGTGTGTGCAAGCCAGTGGTCACTGACATTTGTGGTTTTATGATGTGGTGTGGTTAACTGGACATGTTCGAGGTCTTCTGGCTGTGGTTGGATGTTTTGGGACTGTTTGAAGGCCTCGTGAAAGATTTGTGGGGTTTACTCGGACGAATGCGATAAAGATTATAAAATTACAGTATCCCTTGTTTCTATATTCCCCAGCTAAACAACTGTAATTTTTCCTTCCTTTACTCTGGAAGACTGTGTGAATTCTGCCACACAAAGCTTTGTTAACTTGAAGATAAGGGGAATGTTTTCACCCCTCCCAGCTCCTCACACACGTCAGCTGACCGGGCCTCATCGTCCTTGGGCCAGACAAACATGGTTCTGTTTCATCTAGCTTTCCCAGTCATATATCATACTGACCTGTGCTTTACTTGTGATTGACGTTTGTCACCTGTGCTCACCATTATGCAGCACAGGTGCATCACAATGAAAATGTGTTGGCAAGTGGTGTCTAAACAGGTGAAACGTGCTTATGGTTTTGCCAAAAGAGTGACTGATTCAATCAGTGGGTTCAGGCAACTGAGCATTTGGTTCAGACAACAGGGTTTAGTGTTTTAGCAATTGAGAAAAACTGTAAAATCCAAAGGTCGAAAACTTGAACGTCTCTACAAAAGAAATGGCCTCAGTATCCACAAAGAAATTTATCTGACCCACTTACGGAACTACAAAACCTCAATAGCCTCTGCCAAATCTGATTATTTCTCTGGACATGTAACTTCCAACGCTGGTAACACAAGAGCATTGTTTTCATTATTGAATAGATCTGTTCAACCACCAAACTCTTTACCATCTCATATGTACTCTGCTGACACCTGCCAATCTTTACTGCTGTTTTTCAATGATAAAATTTGTAAGATCCATCAACACTTATCCATTGATTCTCCACCTCCCCTCCAGCCATTCGTTTTTCCACATTGTTCTTCTTTCTCCACTTTCCAACTCCTTAATGACTCTGAAATTTCTGATCTTATCTGCAAATCAAAGTCTTCCACCTGTCATCTCGATCCCCTTTTCACCTCTCTAGTTAAGTCCTGCCAGTCCTCTCTCACTCCATTCATAAATGCCATTATCCACTCCTCTCTCACTACTGGTTAGTTCCATCTAAACTCAAAACTGCTGCAGTCACGCCCATACTTAACTCATTCACTGCCATTGACGACTATAGTTGTCTTTTCACATCCAACCGCTCGCTGCCATTGACGACATTTTTTTACGGGGCCGGCGTTGGAACGAGCCCCCGCACCGTGAGAACAAACATCACGTGTCTAAAGCGAATCTTCATCCGTGTATGTCACACATCACGTGATCAGGAGGCGGAAAATCAATGGATTACGAGTTTGTTTTGGGCCGCTGCTGTGAAAAAAACGATGCGCCGAACCGGAAATGCTTCTGCAGCAGCGCTTGGGCGCCAGATTGTGAAAGAACGGATAACGCTAGAAATACGGTGATTCTTCCAGATGTAAGAAGTGAGTCTACTCTTTCTTTTGGTAGTCTTGGCGTTTACATGATCATAGAGCACAATGTTCTGTGACTCTTCAAAAAACAGTAAAAACACTCAAAAACGCTGGCAGTCAGGGGCTTTCTGATCAGAAAATGGCTGGCAGTTAATGAGTTAAAAAACCAGGTGCAGATCCAAACAACTTTAATAACCTTCGCCCCATTTCTAATCTGCCCTTCATTAAAAAAATTCTAGAGAAAGTTGTTGCCTCTCAACTCCACTCTCGCTTGGAACAAAACTGTCTCTATGAACGTTTTCAATCTGGTTTTGGCCCCGGTCACAGTACAGAAACTCCTCTCTTAAAAATCACAAATGATCTCCTGACTGCTGCTGATTCAGGCCTAATTTCTATCCTCATCCTCCTTGATCTGAGCGCAGCTTTTGACACTATTTCTCATTCAATTCTTCTTGACAGGCTCTCATCTATTGGCATTTCCCATCTCACACTTGACTGGTTCCACTCCTATACTTCAAGCCGCTCACAATTCATACAACTCAAATCTTTCAGATCAGATCCCTCCCCAGTTGTTAAATGTGTGCCCCAAGGTTCTGTCTTGGGGCCCCTTCTCTTCATTATCTACCTACTTCCACTTGGACATATCTTTCAGAAATTTAACATTCATTTTCACTGCTATGCCGATGACACCCAGCTTTACTTTTCCTTAAAACCGCAATCTCCACTTCCACCCCCCTCCCTCTCTTCCTGTCTAGCTGAAATTAAATCTTGGTTCACCACAAATTTTCTTAAATTTAACAATGACAAAACAGAAATCCTTTTAGTTGGCACCAAATCCACCCTATCCAAAGCTCCCAGTTTTCCCTTAATGTTGATGCCTCCTCTATTTCTCCTTTCCAGCAGGTTACGAGTCTGGGTGTCATTCTTGACAGTACTCTTTCATTTCAATCCCACATTAATAACATCACTTAGTCTGCCTACTTTCACCTGCGCAATATTAATTGCCTTTGCCCCTCTCTCACCCCCCACTCTGCTTCCATACTTGTTCACAGTCTTGTCACCTCAAGAATCGACTACTGCAATTCGCTCCTGTTTGGTTTACCACAAAAGTCCCTCCATAAGCTCCAATTGGTCCAGAATTCTGCTGCACGTATCATTTCCAAAACCCCAATGAGTCACCATATCAGCCCTGTCCTCCAGCAACTTCACTGGCTACCTGTAAAACAACGCATTGAGTTCAAAATCCTTCTCCTCACCTTTAAAGCCATCCATAACCTTTCTCCCCCATACCTGTTTTACCTCATTCACGTTATCTCTCCCATCCGCTCCCTCAGACCATCATCCTCTATCACCCTCTCTGTCCCATCTTTCTGTCTCAGCACTATGGGGAGTAGAGCTTTCAGCTGCTCTGTTCCCCATCTCTGGAATTCTCTCCTAGCCAGTGAACTAGACCAAATTCTTGCTTTGCAAAGTTTGGTCTAGGCACGCTTCATTGGAACCCTCACAGCCCGATCCACTGCTGTGGCTGTCCAATCACAGCTCGCTATAGATTTGGTTGGGCCAATCACAGCGCTCCATATTGTGAGCCAATCACAGACCGGGAGTAGCCGATGACGTCAGAGCTGCGGGTGCGAACACAAACAACATGGCGGGAGCGCAGGAACCACGTTCGTTTGAAATGGCTTTGTCATCAACATTGGATTATTTAGACTCCAACGTGCGTAAGTCTGTCAGATATACTTAGCGGCTTCTTATTTTTATCAAACAAAGTAGTGCAATGTCCCAGTACACCTGATATTCACGTTTTTCATACAAAAACAACAGAAATCATTGATGTTAGACGCCATTTCTGCCTCCCTCTTTCTCGTCGCTGTGATTACGTCACGTTGTTCGTTACTCTGATTGGTCCTAGCGCTATCCAATTGCGTGCAGACAGTTTGAAAGACAACCATAGATCCCGCCCCACGACTGAGAGCCGTCAATGGTTTGTGGCCAGACTATTTATTCACATATATAGGATGGATTGCCAGGCTAATTCTCTCCCTCAAGCCATCCGTAACTCTGACTCTCTCTCCACCTTTAAATCTAGACTCAAAACCCACCTGTTTCAGATTGCCTACTGCTAGTGTCACCTTTTCCATTTTTATCTAGTTTGTATTTTAATGACTTCTATGTGTGTTTTTTGCTGTTTTTAATTTGTTTCTTTGTTGTTGATTTTGTTGCTGTAACGTGTCCTTGTGTTTCCTGAAAGGTGCTTTTAAATTAAATGCATTATTATTATTATTATTATTATTATTATTATTATTATTATTATAACACATAAAATAGATATAATTTTAGGTATGATGCAAATTAGCGACAACGGGCATCTATGGTAAAAAAAAAATGGTTAAAAACAAGCAATTTAGGCAGGCAGTATGAAACTCTGGATGCCTAATCACTGTTACAACAGTTTTGTTCTACAATGGGGTGCCTCTGTGAAGTGGCTCCAACTCTCCTCTCTCACATCCAGCATGCTATGTTGTTTATTGTTCACATGAATTATGGTGTAGAGTTTTCCAATGGTATTTTCTAAAGAAAATGTATGTGAGTGTTGAAAACCATCTAAATACGGCACCTTATTTGCAGCCATTATGGCCGTTTTGGCCTTGCAAATTAGCATCATACCAAAATTGTCTAATATCTTAAAAAATATTCATCATAGGTACTTTACTCCTTCGTGGTAGCGAAAGGAGTAGAAAATAAGCCTGTACGTATTTATTATTTTTTTTTTGCAATCGGAAGGTCGCAGGTTCGCGACCCGCTCAGTCTGCCGCTGTCGTTGTGTCCCATGCATGATCCAATGAGTAAACACCATCGTCTCTGTTCGTGGTTTTGTGTCCACGTTTGTTTTCATTTAGTTTTTAACCCTTGCTTCTCATTTCTTCAACAACCATGTGGAAAGACACATCTGGTGGTGGTGGAAAAGATGTTAGTCTGTGTGAGAAGGGTCACATCATTGGCATGCATCAAGCAGAGAAAACATCTAAGGAGATTGCAGAAACAACTAAAACTGGGTTAAGAACTGTCCAACACATTATTAAAAACTGGTCTGAGCCCTCTCTCCAGCCACTTGGGCCAGCTCCTCTGGGGGAATCCCGAGGTGTTCCCTGGCCACCCGAAAGACATAGTCCCAGCATGTCCTGGGTCTTCCTTTGGGTCTCCTCCCACTTGGACGTGCTCGGAAAACTTCACCAGGGAGGCGTCCAGGAAGCATCCTAACCAGATACCCGAGCCACCTCAACTACCTCCTCTCGATGTGGAGGAGCAGCGGACCTACTCCGAGCTCCTCCTGAATGACCGAGCTTCTCACCCTATCTCTAAGGGAGAGCCCAGGCACCTTGTGAAGGTAACTCGTTTAGGCTGCTTGTATTCGCAATCTCATTCTTTCAGTCACTACCCAAAGCTCGTGACCATAGGTGAGGTTTGGAATGTAGATCGAACGGTAAATGGAGAGCTTCACCTTCCGGTTCAGCTTTCTCTTTGCCACGACAGACCATTACAACGCCTGCATCACTGCAGACGCAGCACCAATCGCCTATTACTCCATCTTTCCCTCACTTGTGAACAAGACCCCTAGATACTTATACACTAGCATCAGCTCCACTCTGCCAGCCCGGACGCATTTGTTCCACACTGCCTTAGGAATGCAGACATAGTTGAGTACATGGGTGGCCTCCAAAATCAGTGCGAAAAATTGGCGCAAAGATATCAGTGATGTCAAGAACGCATTTCTGAGCATGTGGGTGGAGCAAAAAAGCGTGAAGAAGTCTGCACTGTCTTATTAAACAAAGGCATTATGAGGAGACTTATGCATTTGCAGACTCGGCCTTTGATATTAAATCCTACTTTGCAGTTTGTGGCAGTCTAGCAGCACTGCATGTGTGTGTGCTCCTCACAGCAGAGAGACAGAAGAGAAAAACAGCTTCAGTCAGAGGCTCAGTAACGCCTCAGCATCCAGAATGATAATGAATTGCACATGCGGGAAGCTCCCACTGGCTGATTCTATCCACTAATTGGAGGCTCCCCTATGGTAGGCGTGAATTTGAGCCGGCCAATCAGTCGGCAGTGAGTGTGTTGGCCCAGTTTCGGCCCGAGTTAGACCGCCTTGGGAAGGGGGCTGAAAACATGTCTGGTTTGGTGCAGGAAATTCCTGAGCTACCGGGACGTGAACACAAGTTACCCTGACTAGGCCGTGCGGAGCTGATGCTAGTGTGTTAGTGCCATTAAACTCCTCCACTAGGGTCAGGACCTCATCCCTGACCTGGAGAAGGCATTCTACCCTTTTCTGACTCAAGACCATGGTCTTAGATTTAGAGGAGCTGATTCTCATCCCAGCTGCTTCACACTCGGCTGCAAACTGCTCCAGCGAAAGCTGGAGGTCACGTTCTGATGAAGCCAACAGGACATCATCTGCAAAAAGCAGAGATCTGATCCTTAGGCCACCAAAATGGATCCCCTCACCACCTTGGCTGAACCTTGAAATCCTGTCCATAAAAGTTATGAACAGAATCGGTGACAAAGGGCAGCCTTGGCGGAGTCCAACTCTCACTGGAAATGAGCCCGACTTACTGCTGGCAATGCGGACCAAGCTCTGACACTGGTTGTACAGGGACCTTACAGCCCATATCAGAGGGACTGGTACCCCATACTCCCGGAGTACCTCCCACAGGGCCCCCCAAGGGACGCGGTCGAACACCATCTCCAAATCCACAAAACACATGTAGATTGGTTGGGCGAACTCCCACGCACCCTCCAGGACCCCCCTAAGGTTACAGAGCTGGTCCTGTGTTCCACGGCCAGGACGAAAACCACATTGCTCCTCCTGAATCCAAGGTTCGACTATCCGACGGACCCTCCTCTCCAGAACCCCTGACTAGACTTTACCAGGGAGGCTCAGGAGTGTGATCCCCCTGTAGTTGGAACACACCCTGTGGCCCCCCTTTTTAAATAGGGGGACCACCACCCCAGTCTGCCAATCCAGTGGAACTGCCCCCAATGTCTACGCGACACTGCAGAGCTGTGTGTGCCAACACAGCCCTACAACATCCAAAACCTTAAGGAACTCCAGGTGGATCTCATCCACCCCCAGAGCCTTGCCACCAAGGATCATTTTGACCACCTCAGTAACTTTGGCTCCAGAGACTGGAGAGCCCAAATCAAAGTCCGCAGATTCTGCTTCCTCACTGGAAGACATGTCAATGGGATTGAGGAGGTCTTCAAAGTACTCCGCTCATTGATCCACAACGTCCCGAGTCGAGGTCAGCAACACACCGTCCCCACTGTAAACAATGTTGGTAGCACACTGCTTTCCCCTGAATCTCCAGAATCTCCTTAAAGCCATGCGGAAGTCTTGCTCTATGGTCTCACCAAACTCCTCCCATGCCCGGGATTTTGCCTCTGCGACCACCCGAGCCTCATTCCGCTTGGAATGCCAGTACCCATCAGCTGCCTCTGGAATCCCACAGGCCAAAAAGACCCAATAGGACTCTTTCTTTAGCTTGACAGCATCCCTAACGGCCAGTGTCCTCCAGCGGGTTCGGGGGTTGCCACCATGACAGGCACAGATGAACTTGCGACCACAGCTCCGGTCGGCCGACTTGACAATGGAGGCACAAAAATGGCCCACTCGGACTCAATGCCCCAGAATGTTTTGGAAGTTCTGTCGGAGGTGGGAATTGAAGCTCCTTCTGACAGGAGACTCTGCCAGACGTTCCCAGCAGACCTTCACATTATGTTTTGGCCTGCCAGGTCTGACCGGCATTCTCCCGCACCATCAAAGCCAACTCACCACCAGGTAGTGGTCAGTTGACAGCTCCACCCCTCTCTTCACCCGAGTGTCCATGACATGCGGCCGCAGATGAGATGAGACAACAACAAAGTTGATCATCGATTAGAGCTGCGGTCTAAGGTATCTTTGTGCCAAGAGCACATATGGACACCTTTATGCCTGAACATTGTGTTCATTATGGACAAGCCATGACGAGCACAGAAGTCCAATAACAAAATATCGCTCGGATTCAGATCAGGGGGGCGTTCCTATCAACCACACCCCTCCAGGTCTCACTGTCGTTGCCCGCGTGAGCATTGAAGTCCCCCAGCAGAATGAGGGAGTCACTGGAAAGAGTGCTCTCCAGCACCCACTCCAATGACTCCAAAAAGGGTGGGTAGTCTAACCTGCAGTTTTGTGCATAAGCACAAACCACAATCAGAACTGTTGAGTTTAATTAGTGGCTTTAAATTGACTTCAGGTCTAAGTTTGATGAAGAGGGTTTGCATGTCTCTGTGTGGACCTCTGTCATGTCCCCAACACTATAACTCTAACAGGACAAAGCAGGAACAGAACATGAGTGATTTCTAATGCTAACTAACCAGCAGTGAGATGCAGTTGTAGCGTTAGGGCTATATAAATATGAATTATCAATCTTATTGATCTTTGAATGTTAATTTAACATTACTCTAGGTTATTTTACCATAAGTGATCCGCACACTTCAGAATAATTCAGACAGAGTCAAGAAGATACTTATACAATAAATTTAATACTATACATCTCAATCAATGATGACACAGGACAAATTATGATAAATGACAGTTAAAGCAAGATACTGAGACGATTAATGAGGTGATGGTATGTAAGCTAAAGGTGTTATTTAGCTGAATCTACGTTAAGAGTCTGAGAATCTCATGATGTCTGGGTTAAATGAATCTGTATGTTTTAACAAATTATCAAATTAATAAAGACCATTTGACACCAGAGTGCGGGAAGTCTACTACACCTTGTGTGGAAGGTCCCGTTTGATCCAGGGGGTCAGAGGGAGGTCGGTACGGACCGGCTGTCGGTGGCTCGGACCTCTTAAGGTATTGGGACCGTAGCTTTAGCCCCAAATACGTCACTGTCTGGTCAGGGTACCTCCCAGGTGACCGCATGCAGCTGGCGGATTTGTTTGCCTCAGAGCAGCTTGCAAAAATGATTGACCTCGGGGTCAAAAGAGAGAAGATGGTTCCTTTTGTGAGCTTTGCTTTCTTAGATGAACTCCGTGGAAGGAGTGAAACTTGCAGGAATGCAGGCATGGCGTGAGCAACTCAATTGTTCCGGGAAGCCGTAGCTTTATCACTTCATGTTTATGAATTTAGACTAATCAAATTTGGACAACTTAGAGTGGGCGTTATCAACTCCCTCAGACACCAGATCCTCCCAAACACTTAAGATGACTCATTCTTAATGTGGTGTAAATCTTATTAACTTAATGTGCAGTGAATATGTTACCTATTCATACTACATTATTAATCTATGAAAGTGAATACACTGACAGATTAACAATAACTCCAACAAATACTAAATTGTTGTAATTAAAGATATGAAACACATCCTTACAGGAATAAGTATTCATTTTACCTCCATCATTCCTTCTTATGATTATTAGACACATTATTCAAACATTAGACATCCATCTATTGTTAATTCAACAATTATATGATTATACATATAAAGTCCTTCATGAGGCAGGAAAGATAAACTTTATTCAAGAAAGAAAGATAGAAAGGTTTTGCGTCATCATCCTGGTGTCGTGATGTCTTGATGATATGCTGCAGGATAAGTTAGCGACTCTTAGGAACAAGGTTAGACAATATCAGGGTGCCTTGGCAGCCTTGACATGACCTGTAAGTTAAAAGTGTAACTTAGTTCATTTAGGACGAAAAACCATGGCCTCCATGAGGCTACACAGTTTTCTGATGATAAAATATTTGTGGCATCAAAGAGTCCATATAAATAATCTTTTGAGTTATCTAAAACACAAAATTTATTAGTGCCAGCTGTTGCTTTTAATACTCTGGGTCCTGCATAATGCCTTGGTTCTCCCTGTAGGCAAAGCAGCTGGGGAAGATGCCAATGTTTCCTGCACAGTGTCCCTCCAGCCATTCATCATTAACTAAAACAGAACACACAGAAGAAACATGCTAATTTTTCCCTCCGTCTGAAGCAGCAAGAATAAAACTCCACCTATTAACCTGTAGGGCCTCACCTTCCCCCAGGATATCAATGGTGTCACCTTCGCTGAACTCCAGATCTTCTGGACCCTGAGCACCATAGTCATACAGCGCCACCATCTGGTAAAGGATGGTACGGTTTGCCAGGTGGTCTTCTCTCTGGAGAAAACAAGTAGGCCGTAGGGTGAACAGAGAAAATGTGTTTAGAAATCGAATCCCGTTCCGACCTTTTGAGACTACTTGCTCGTTGCTTCATAAAAACAGTACATTCCTACTGTTTTCAAAAGTAAACGTTCTCCTGGGAAATGTGAGCAGTTTTATTACGATCGTTGTTTTAATTCGGGACTAGTTTGTTTTGAGCATAATGAGAAAGTGAAGCGGATGTCACGTGACCGCTGTGAACCATTGCGGTGCACGCATTCAATAAACAGAAATCCAACATGGCGGTGTACTTGGAGACCGACCAAAGCAGCGATTATGATTTAAATACCTTAAAAATGTCTAAATTCGTGGAAAAGAAAAACATTTTTATGGAAACGTGGAGCTGAAACACGCGAAAAGTAACTTAGAGCGATATAACGTTATGAGATACTTTTATCGTTCTTACTGAGCATTCATCAAGTTTGAACAGTATAATATGATGTTCTAACTAAACAAATGTTTCACATGTTTATTCATTTGTATAATCAGAATAATAATAGAGGCCTTCACAGCGCTTTCACTGCTCTGGCCTAACAATAATGTACAAACATGATATTGCATGATGTTTGCTCTATATTTGTACAATATTTTACCAAAAATATAGAGCAAACGTTGAAAATATATTAGAGCAATACCGTTATATTCTATCAAGATATAAACAATTTCATTTTGCGTGGGTTCCAGCTCTACCTGCCATAATGTAACTAGACTAGTATTTGCTTTTCTAAAGTAACGACTGTATATTTGGATGAAATGATGTGATTACTCACTAGGGTGTAATGAACGCATGTTAATAAAACAATCATATCCAGATACGTCAGTTCAGTTTATTACAATTTCTGAGATCACTTTGAAAACTATCACGTCCTCCTTCATGAGTAATGTTTACACCCGTCTCAGTCCATCTAAAACAAATGTCAAAATAAAAGCAGAACATTATAAGACAGAAATATTACAATAAATCCTTGAACATGGTTCGCAGATGCACAGAAAAAATATCTGTACACCTCAAGGTTTTTTTTATAAATTATTTGCTGCATCCCCCAGGCTTCTGTGCTGATTTCCCAAAAGTTTACATAATATTTACAAATTCACACAAAGCATTTTCACATATTTACAATAACACAGATAACACAGTGCATCATTCATCACTGGCACTCTCAGAGCTGTAGTCAGATGCAGCTTTTTCTTCACTGCCTAAGGACACATTTGCACAATTTCGGCACCGGCATGAATCTGTGCATGACAGTCCTGCTGACATACAGGAACACCTTCCTGTCTCGCATGTGCCCTTCCTGCAGCCACAGTGAACTACCTGCATTACATTGTCAGGGGCAGGATTTCTAGTCATCCAGGTAAGTGGCAGGTTACCATCCTCAATGTGCCATCCATTACCAGCAGGTGATGGGGCACATATCTTAGCTTTCAGAGCTGACCTCATGATGGCTGCTTGGTAGATACATAATGTCTTGACAAATTGATAAGATTTTTAGGTGCAGATCATCTTCAATGTCAACATACTGGTCTACTGATGTTTCTTCAGTAGCAGCCACAATCCAGGAAATAAGATTGAATAATTAATGTGGCACAACAGATTTAGCTACTGTGAGGTTTAGATCATCTGTAATTTGGATCCTCTACCTACGAACTTGGTCAAACTTTGCTTGCCCTCTCTGCTACCTCTCATCAATGATATCATACACTCCTCTCTTATCACAGGATCTGTCCCATCATTATTCAAAACAGCGATAATTACTCCAATTCTCAAGAAACCTGGTTTGGCTACACCTGAATCCAGGAAATAAGATTGAATAATTAATGTGGCACAACAGATTTAGCTACTGTGAGGTTTAGATCATCTGTAATTTGGATCCTCTACCTATGAACTTGGTCAAACTTTGCTTGCCCTCTCTGCTACCTCTCATCAATGATATCATACACTCCTCTCTTATCACAGGATCTGTCCCATCATTATTCAAAACAGCGATAATTACTCCAATTCTCAAGAAACCTGGTTTGGCTACAACTGATCTAAATAACTTCAGACCAATTTTCAACCTTCCATTCCTGTCAAAAGTATTAGAAAAAGTGGTAGCCTCTCAACTTCACGATCATCTCATTGACAATCATCTGTATGAACTCTTTCAATCTGGCTTTCGCCCCAACCACAGCACAGAAACTGCCATGGTTAAAATTACAAACGATCTCCTAATGGCGTCAGACTCTGGCTTACTCAGTATACTCATTCTCCTCGACCTAACAGCAGCTTTTGATACAATTTCTCATCCAATTCTTTTAAAACGTCTAGCTTCTATTGCTGTCTGCAACACTGCATTAACTTGGTGCTCTTCGTACCTGTCTGATCGTTCTCACTCCGTTCAACTCAAGTCTTTTCAATCCCATCCCGCCTTGGTTACAAGTGGTGTGCCCCAAGGCTCTGTCCTGGGTCCCCTTCTTTTCATTATCTACATCCTGCCCCTGGGCAATATCTTCAGAAAATATAATTTAAATTTCCATTGTTATGCAGACGACACCCAACTGTATCTCTCCTCTAAACCAACCGCATCTTCTCCTTCCTCCTCCTTGCTAAACTGTCTACATGACACAAAAATGTGGTTTTCTCACAACCTCCTCCAACTCAATGGAAATAAAACGGAATTCCTCCTCATCGGTTCAAAATCCACAATCTGTAAATCCCCCAAATTTTCTCTTTCAGTTGATAACTGCACTGTTCTCCCCTCGTCACAGGTTAAGAGTTTGGGTGTCATTCTGGATAGCAACCTCTCCTTCACCGCTCATATAAATAGCATCACCCGTTCGGCCTTTTTTCATTTACGTAATATTAATCGTCTCCGTCCCTCCCTTACAAACACTGACACTGTGATTCTAGTTAATGCTCTGGTCACTTCCCGCCTCGACTACTGTAACGCACTACTCTCCGGCTTGCCACAAAAACTACTCCACAAATTACAATTGGTACAGAATTCAGCAGCTCGTATCATCTCTAGAACACCGTCGTCACACCATATCACACCGGTTCTCAAGCAGCTGCATTGGCTTCCAATCCACTTTCGTATTGAGTTTAAAATTCTTCTGTTAACGTTCAATGCCCTCAATAACTTGGTCCCCCCATATTTAACTAATCTCCTCCACGTTTATACACCGTCTCGCACTCTTCGTTCCTCTTCAGACAGCCTCCTCATCATTCCACACACCCATCTGTCCACCATGGGATTCAGGTCATTCAGTTCATCTGCACCGCAGCTCTGGAATAAACTTCCACTGGGTATTCGTACGGCTTCATCTATCCAAACATTCAAATCGCTTCTTAAAACTCACTTATTCAGCCGTGCATACGCCACTTGATCCTTTTTTTTTTTTTTTTTTGGCGTTGTCTTATTGGCCCTTATTTTTTTATTTTTTATTTATTTATTGTTTTTTAAACCTGCTCTTAATTTGTTTTTGTGCATTGTTCTGTTGTTGATGTTAAGTGTTCTTATCTTTAATTGATTTCTTTATATTGATTTTAAACTTTGGTACTTGTGTTCATGTTTTATGTTCAGCGACCTTGAGAGTCTTGAAAGGCGCTTATAAATAAAATTTATTATTATTATTATTATCTGATGTGGGTGGCCATGGGCACGTCATACCAGGAGAGTCAGCCAGAAGTCCCTCTCTTTAATGACAATGCAGCTGTATAAAGAGTCCTTGTGTCGTCGGGAGTTTTCCCACCCTCTGCTGCTCTTGAGGTGTGTTCCTCATTACTGTCAGTTTGGCTTACCTCACTAGACAATGTTGTGTCTGACAGAACAGGTAACCTGTTGATCACCTTTTCTGTCGACAGCGTCTCCACAAAAACCAGCTCACAGATGTTGCGCTTGCTAGGGGCATGAAAACACCAGCTGAGGGAAGTCATGGGTCAACCTCCTCTTCAATGTCTCTTGCCAGAAAAACAGAAATACAGTAAAAGTTTGTTATAAGGATTCAAATAAGAATATATTCACATTGGCCTTTAATTGACATATTTCAAAACTTTCTAACACTTTCTAATACTCCCCAACAGGCTGCAAAGTTACTGTACAAACAAATGGTGGGAGTGTCTCGCTGGTTTAAGAATAAGCTTTTGACCGTGAACTGCAGCAAAACTTTGTGAAAATACTGTAATAGTCTGTGTCAGAACTTATTACAGTTACCTGTAGTTTGAAGCATCAACACCTTCATGTTGCTTCACCAGCTCTGAAAAGGACCTTGTCAGCTGGTTGATGCTCAGCAACTCCTGGTTCACTCTTAGTCTCTGGTGGATGATCCTCTAGCAGAAGATCTTGTACCCAACATCAAAGCTGAGCTCATTTCTGAAAACACAAACCCAGATAGAAAATACTTTAATTGCTTGATGAAATACACCAAGGGAAATTATGAATACAAATGCAATGAGTTTATGCAAATTATAGACAAACATGCCCCTTGGATAAATAATAAAGTTAAAGGTAACCATTTACTTTGGTAGATGCTGATCTGATTGCTCAATTTAAACTGAGGGATAGCGCTTGGGATAAGTACAAACATACAAAATGTCTTTGTGACTGGGATGAATATAAAAAGCTGAGAAACTTGTGTACAACTTAAACAAGGAATGCTAAAGCCAATTACTGCAGAAACACTCTTGAAAATAATAATAATCCTAAACAATTTTGGAGGAAAATTAACAATTTAACTGGTAAGTCTGATAGTGTAACTAGCACTATGACAATAAATGATGAAATTATTAATGATCCAGACATAATCTCTAATGCATTTAGTCAGCACAGGTAAAAACGCCACCTCTTAATGCAAATTTTATCGTTAACTCTCAGCCTTGCAATAGCCAAGGCCGGATTATCCAATGGGCATTATGGGCACTGGCCCAGGGGCCCACGCCCACTAGGGACCCATGTGAGCAGCCCTAGGAAGGGGAATAAAAGAGGTCTAACAGAAAAACATCAGGGAGGCATTTATTACACTGTAACTGACTCAGCTACCGGACACGACACGCTAAGATAATCAATTAAAAAACTTTATTTATGGAGTTTACTTCCAAGTCTGTCCGCCTCTCTTGCGCTCGCTCCAGCGTCTCCTCAGGTAAGGAGAGCATAGATTGTTCATGCGCTCCAGATGCTTCTTGTTGACCTGCGCACTGCCCCAGTAACATTCTTAAAGTCACAAAAGGAAAATCATTAACATGCCTGATGCGCTCTCGGCTACAGCAGAGCTCACAATATTTTACTGGTACAAATGTCAGAAATGCGCATTACAACGCATTTTTAACCAGGAATCAATTATTGTTTTTTCTTCGGGGTTCTGATTACGGGGGAGCCTGAAAAAGGTCCAGTTTCGATATAACATTATTTATATGGACTCTCAACGCACCAGGACTTCTTTAGAGCAGAGAGGACAGAGACCACTCAGCGTCATGCGCTCCTGCGCGCACCGCAACCACAAAGTCACGCCACCAAAAGAAAACAATTAACACGCGATCATTCATGTCTGCTCATAAATATACTGGTACTTTCTCTTTTATTAATGCTTGACGCGCTCTGCCTCAGCGGAGTTCATCTGTGCCCCGGTGACATCACCTGCGGGCTCGCAGTACGCATTTCGCTCTTTTTGTGGTGCAGATCCCTAAACTGCTGTGCTTCGGTTATTTCACCTCTCTGCCTTGGCTGCGGCACTCCCTTTGAGATGCTTAGTTCAAAAGTAGCGCATGAAGTAGAAAAACTCAGAAAGCCTGGAAGCGTTTTTTCTGGAGGATTGACAGGAGATGCAGAAAGATAAGAAAAAGACAGGATGGAAAACAGTCAAATAAAAACCAAGAAACCAAAGTGCTTGAAAATGAAAAGGCATAAAGCAACAATCTATAAACATTATTTACATATTTCAAACAATTCAGATCACCTTCAAAGCTCAGTCCCACTCCCAGGGCCGGTTCTAGACATTTGGGGGCCCAAGGCAACATGGACTTGGAGGCCCCCCTCCAAAACGTTGAGTTTGTGCGCTCCCAAAAACCCAAAGTGTGAACTGTTCTGGTTTCTCTCTTTTGAAATAAATATAATGGCTTTTATAGCATTACCCCAAACCTCCACAGCATAAGTTATATAAGGTAACATTAAAGATGAATACAGCAGGAACGGAGCCTTATTAAGCACATAAAACATGTTTTACCAAATGCTGCAATCGTCTTTTCCAGTTTTTATCCAACTTTATTTTGGATTTCCAGCAGATTTTACGGTCCTGTATCAGTCCAAGAAACTTGATTTCTCCAATAAACATAGTAATATCAAATTATTATTATTATTATTATTATTATTAGTAGTAGTAGTAGTAGTAGTAGTAGTAGTAGTATTCATATTATTGTAAATGTATTTATTATGTAGAAGGAAAGCGTTTTCACATGACATTTACTTCCCATTTAGTATCTGATGCTTCAAAGAGGAGGAAGGAGGAAGTAATGGGCTCTATGCACGCTCCAACTTCCGCATTCCACATAAGACCGCACTCCTATTTCCGGTTGTTATAGTGGTCAGCGAAGCTGTGACATGGCTGAGAGTTTGGAGTTCATCCGGTGCTTCCTGGAGGTTAGTTGCTTATGGCTTTTTGGTCGGACGTGTTATTGGTAGAGGTTTTTTAAAAAAATTCGAGAGAACCACTTTTTTCTTTTTTTTCATCTAAACAAAGAGAAAATTTGCCTTACATCATTTATTGTAACTTTTGGTAACTCCAGTAAGCACCGGCTTAATTTGAGCTGGAGCTTGCCGGAACAAGATCCGGGAACTGTCTTATTTTGAAGGGACGCGTTCCGGTAATTGTCTGCTAGGATCCATTAACTCGCGCTGCTACCTCATGATTACAATGGGTAAACGAGGACGCTGTGTTGGGCAGGGACTTTCGGGTGAGTGGTTCATTTGTCCAATCTCATACCTAAACTTTTCGCTTTTTGGCAAAATCACCATTTTTAAGTCAACTAAGCCGTTCTGGTTTCAGCAGTCAATAAAGGAAGGAAGGGATTCATCTTGTTCACAAACGATCTTTGTTTTAGCGTGTCGTCATTTGACCAATCACAACATAAATACTTTTTTCTGGTGAGAAATGGCCACCAGCATGCTGCAGCCTCACTCATGTCAAAGTCATCCTAATATATTGATCTGGGCAGCGGAAGATTTAAGGAAGCTGGAGTACAAACACGTGATGAGATCGTTTCATAATGTTGTAACATTTCTGCAGCACTAAAGCAGAGTTGTAACATTTTGACCTTAGCAGTGGTTTATTAAAGTATTCAAGCAAACAGCTGAGATAAAGCTGCATCTCCCTGCAGCTCCAGCTCTTCCTAAACATTTAATCAGAACCAACTCATCAGAGAAGCATGAACACAGCAACCTTCTAAGGATTCTGGAATATTTTTACATGTTGTCATGTTTGGTGTTCTGTGAGTTAGTCTCACAGTAATTCTTAATTATATGATGATCCCTAATCATTTCCTGATCATTTTTGTCAGGCATATTTTTCTTTTGTTCTGAGCAGAGGGACTGTCTAAACCTCATGGTAGAAAATGGTTTGCAGTTTGCAAAAAAAATCACATTGATGATTTTTTGTAAGTATTCCAACAAATTAGTGTAGCAATAAAAGGTATGTAGATGTCAGAGGTCCCTAAAAACCCACTGATGCAACTCTGCAGCATACGATGACCTTGTGAGAAATTTGTGTAAACGTGGGGAATGTGGGCACAATTATAAGTTATTCGTTATTATGAGCCAGCACCCCCACCCCCCCACGCGCGATCCGGCATCAGTTTTGTCCTTAGTGAACTTTGGTCCGACATCACTACTTTTGTTCCGGTAACGTTTGATTTACAAATTAAGCACTGGCACCGGGTGAACTCCAAACTCTCAGCCATGTCACAGCTTCACCAACGACTTATGACAACCGGACATGGGAGTGCGTTCTTATCACTGGTGTAGGGTGTGCCGGGGCAACCGGTGCAATGCACCGGGGCCCACGGGCCCTAGGGGGCCCGCGCGCAAGAGAGAAAGAGAGAGAGCGCGAGCGCGCAAGTGGTCGCGCGCAAGTGGTCGCGCGCAAGTGGTTGCGCGCCGGCTGGCCGCGCAAGAGAGGAGATGAGGAAGCGTCTCAACTCGGACACGTGAGCGCATTAATATCTTCCATGATGTGTTCTGTGTTGTAACCTAACGTCGCGCTAATGAAACACAACTCGAGTGCATTCGGGCTGTGATCATGTTGGGAGAACCGGTTTAGGGTTCAGTTTTTAGTGAGCACTGCTGCGGAGGAGAGCAGGGATGGACACCAGCTGTGAGAAACAGCGACTGTCAGGATGATCAGATCATCAGACTCGTCTCCTTTTTAGGGACAGAGAGAAAGTAAAACTTCTATCAACATGGTGCTGCTGTGTCAGAAGTTCTAAACTGTATTATGGGCCAACTTGATGTTAAATTGTTAAATTCAACTTTAACCTGAGGTCCGAATTCTATTTGGCGTGATTTAAAAGAAAAACATTTCTAGCTATTAGATTAGTCGACTCAAAAATGTGAACAAAATATTATAGATAAAAATACATTTAGATTAAAATGTTGACAAATTTCCCACAAAAAAAGAAAGGAATATTTTTAAACTTAAAGTCAGTATCAAGTGTCTCTAAATAATAACAAAAAGGTCTAAATTAAAGAGAATAAAATATTATGTATGTATGTGGACACAGGGTCTCTGGATATTAAGACAACTGGAGGAAGCTTTAGATTTACTTTCAAAAAAGTCAAGTTTTTAGTTCGCTGGTTAGTCAATGAGATCCATCAGCTGGCTATCATTAAATCCTAATTCAGTCCACAGACACCTGCTGGTATTATTATTATTATCAGCAAATATAAAATTAACATCCAACATTTTTATTGGAAGTTTATTCATTTTTAATGTTTTAATATTGTCTATTTTAAACAGAGCCTGGTTCATGCTTGTACACATGTCTGAAATTCAGATAATGAGATCATTGGGTTAAAAAAGCTATAGGCCAGATTTCCCTTTTTGTGTTATTTATTGATGTTAGTGATAATTTAGTTTGTTTTTAAAGCTCATATTTCATTAGTTACATTAGAAACAAAATCATTACAACTCAATAACCTGCTAAAATGCACTAGAAACGACATCTTCCTCACAAATGTTTTTTAATCAATATCAGTACCCTTCTATCATAGGTCAGATCCATTCACGATCATCACAACTTTTTTCACAGTAGTATTTGGTTATTTGATTCCTCAAGATGTTATGGGGGGGCCTAAAGCAACACCTGAACCGGGGCCCATCTCAACCTTGCTACGCCACTGGTTCTTATGTGGAATGTGGAAGTTGGAGCGTGCATAGAGCCCATGTTCCCGGGTAGGGGATGTTGTGGAGTAATGGGGGGGGGGCGCTTTGGCCACTTTGTGCCCAGGGGCCCTTGCAATCATAATCCAGCCCTGGCAATAGCTCTTTTAAATTCAAACGGGTTAGTTCAGCTGATGTCATGCAGAGTATCAACAAGATGTCTTCCAGCAGTGGATTTGGGCCTGATGGTATTCAGGGCTGTACTTTAACGTTTTTAGCTTATAGCACTGGTGCTACAAAGGTTGTAGGTTTTGTAGCGCAGACCAAAATCTTGTAGCACCGGCATAAAAATTCTGTTATGTCTAAAAACCAAAAGTAGTCCTTATAATTACTTAAACACACTGACGAACACTAGTAGTGCATAATGGAAACACAATAACAAGCAACCACCGATGCAAATTCCTGGTAATGCGAGTCACTCACGTACTTGGCAGTAAAGCTGATTCTGATTTTGAAATATCTTCAGACATGTTTATTTGTCAGTGTAAATAAAACATTTTCATTTATTAAAATTAGTGTAGATTTGTTCATTACAGAGGTCCGTTCTCCACAGCATAGACATCGAAGAGAAGATGCCGCACCGACCGCTACTGCCTATGGCGGCCGCATTTGTAGGGTCTACTTTTTATGAAGTCTGGTTAACAGGATGTTTTAGCTAAGGCTTTAGCTCCGTGGAGATCTGGAGCTCTCAAACTGTGAGAGAGCGTCGTTCATAAACCCGTTTACTTTAACGTTCATCAGGCAAAATACGAGTGAGTTCGACTTACGGTCACAAAAAAAACTAATGAGCGTTCAATGAACTCATTTAGGCACAACACTGCAGGGTTGTACCTTGGTTTGGTGCAGGTTGTGTTTTTGTTTCTTCTTGTTGGCACGGTTTGTTTTCCTGTTCTGTTAAAGGTCTGAAATAGGGCTGCAGCTATCAAATATTTTAGTATTTGAATATTCTATCAAATCCTCTGTCGATTAATTGAAAATTCTATTTGATAACGTTTTAAGTGAAATGAGATTGTGGTCTGCTGCTAAAGTATGAAATAAAACAACTAAATTATGAAGCTGAAATGTCAGACTCTTATCTTATTATGAAAGGCTCAATAATATGTATTAATTTGGTGTTGTCTAGTTCCCTCGTTCCCATCTGATTTATAGTTAATTCATATTTTATGGAAAAATTGACCTACATTTCAGTAACATTTAAGGTTTGTATTAATATCACTCATCTTAGTCAAAATAACATCTAAATATCCACAGTAAACTCTGATCAGTACAATTTAACGTATTTCATTAATATGTTCAGTAGTAAGCTACTGGAAATGCTAATCACATTTAATTTCTACTGGTAACAATGTAATGGTGGCAATAATTCAGTTTAGATTAAGTTCACAGATAGCAGCGTTTGTGAATTACATACTACAATGGCTTGCCACAGCCTTGGAGAAGTCTTAAGCAGACTTGTAGCAGCAACGTGACTACCGGTAGCTGCTGCGGGCGGCTCTGCTCCATAGCGCTGCAGACAGCTAAGAATAAACAGGATGGTGGGGACTTTTCTTCTGCTTATAGAGTTTAGTCATTCTTAGTTTTACTATCCTCGTGTTTTTTCGGAAACCCACTTAATCCTGAGTGTGCTAAACCGCTAGCTTTAGCCAATCTGCCCATAGGTGCGCGTTTGGTTTGATCTCAAACTTTGGACCGTTTCTGCCTTTGTGTCTTTGCTGGTTCCTCTATTTTCCTCCACAGCGCCTAGATTACCACGCAGTGTGCCAGTAAAAAGCATCTTCCTTACACAAAAACATATAACTTTCATTTGTTCAATAAAGTTCTGGGGAAAAACGTAACTTGAAAAGACGTAGCATGAGTGCTACGCCTAAAAATAGTTTATCACACAGAGCGTTTTTTTCATCGCACGTGCAACATATATGTCACACTGTACAGCCCTGGGATTGAAGGAAAATTTATTAAAATAGCTTTGAATATACACTGCTCACAAAAATTAAAGGAACACTTTTTTTATTGGGCCTGGCATGAAATTAATTAAACCTGTCTGATAATTTTCTGGTTGATTAAGCAGCTGAGGGCATTGTTAATCACTTTCAGCTGTATTGGTGTTCATGGACTTAACGACAGGTGCACTAAAGTGGCAACAATTACAAAACCCTCAAAACAGGACTGGTTTAACATGTGGAGGTCATTTCAAGTTTCTCCCTCTTGATCTTTTTTGGCTGGTTTTCCACTCGTGCTAGTTTTGGCTTGAGTAATTATCTCTACTGGCAATATGAGGCGATTCCTTAACCCTACAGAAGGGGAGGCATATCCATGGAGGGACGCACAGACCTCTACTGTCTAGGAAATGGTGCTCTGACTGCCATAAGGTATCCAGATAAAATCCTTGAACCCTTTGTCAGACCCTACGCTGATGCAGTAGGTCCTGGTTTTCTCCTAATGCACGACAATGCCCGGCCTCCTGTGGCAAGAGTATGCAGGCAGTACCTGGAGGATGAAGGAATTGAAACAATTGAATGGCCTTCACGACCCCCTGACTTAAATCCAATAGAACATCTGTGGGACATTATGTTTCGGTCCATTAGGCGGCGCCAGGTTGCTCCTCAGACTGTAATGGAGCTCAGGGATGCCCTCACACAGATCTGGGAGGAAATGCCACAAGAAACCAATCTCCTCCATGTTCTGGAGATTGTGCTGGGAGACACATTAAACCTTCTTGCTGCAGCACGTGTGGATGTTCCATCCTGGAGAAGTTGTCTCATTAGGAGCATGCCCCGACGTTGTCAAGCATGCACACAAGCTTGTGGGGGCCACACAAGATACTGAAAAGCATTTTGAGTTGCAGAAATTAAGTTTTTGAAATAATGGACTAGCCTGCCACATCTTCATTTCACTCTGATTTTAGGGTGTCTACACAATTGAGCCCTCTGTAGGCTGAAAACTTTTATTTCCATTAAAAGACTTGGCATCCTTTTGTTCCTAAGACATTGCCCTGTCGTTATTTGTATAGATATCCATACCTCATATTGAGATCTGATGTATCTAATGTGTTTCTTTAAAGTGTTCCTTTAATTTTTGTGAGCAGTGTACTTTCATTTCCATTGGCAGAACTTTTTAATATGTCATTTAACACCTGTGAGGTACCATGTGCTTGGAAATGTACCAAAGTTATCCCATGGCACAAAGGAGGAGATGTTCAACATAAATAATTACAAACCAATATCAATAATTAATAACGTGGTGAAAATTTTTGAGAAAATTGTATTCATTCAATTATCTGATTATCTTTCCAAGTACAACTTACTCTCTCAATGTCAGTCAGGCTTCAGGAAACACTTCTCTACTACCACAGCTCTTCTGAAATTTACAAATGATATTTTTTCTAGTTTTAACAATAATATGTGTACTGGTGCCATCTTCCTAGACCTTACCAAAGCATTTGATCTAGTTGACCACTACCTTCTCCTTGATAAATTATGACATTGGTCTCTCCAGATGTTCACTTTTAGGGTTTAATTTTTACCTTCATCATCGTTATCAGTGTGTATCTTATAAGGGTAGCCAGTCTGATTTTAAAGGTATAGATATGTCATGTTGCTGTCCCAACCAAGCTCAGTTTCCCCAGCAACCACAGCCTGCTTCTCACCAGCCTCATTCATTCCACCTGCTCCACATTATCTCCTCATCAGCTCCACCTGCACCACTCCCTATAAAACTCCAAGCCAAACACAAAGTCTCTGCCAGATTATTGAAAGCTCTTTGCCAGTTAGTGTTCCTGCGACCACAGACCACGACCTTGTTCCCCCTCCTTGTGTCCCCTACCCCTGAACCTGACCTCCTGGATCCTCGACCGCGGACTGATTATTGGATTCTGCCTCTCGCCTGCTCCCTTGGACTGTTTCACGGATCTCTCTGGCTCTGACCCACTCTTCTGCCTGACCAATCCCTGCCTGCTCCCCACGCAGCTCTGGTAAACTCCTACCTTAAACTGTGTGCTCAATAAAACTGTTAAAGTGCCTTACTGTGTCTCAGTGTTTTCACGGCTCCCCAAGTCTGGTCACAACAAGATAAAGGTATTCCTCAATGTTCGTGTAGCTGCCCCTGGCCCCAAGAATGATTGGAGAGTTTCGACGGGTGCATACTTTTATTAGTTGTATTTGTTCTTGTACACTTTAAATTGTTCTTCTTGGTTTGTACTTTTGTACCTTTTCACCTTCTTTGCACAGTGAAAACTAGATGAACACAAATTCAAACATCATAAAGGGAACTAAGATTAATATTGTGAATGTACCTCACTCCGCTGACCAAGGCTGCTAATTACTAAGTTCACATTTGGACTTCCATCTGTTGTGTTGACCGGGTGGTAGACGAGAAAATAAACGCATACAGCATTACCCAAAATAACCAAATAAAATACAAACATAAAACTTATGTGGAGGTCAACAGACTGACTGCCTGGTGTTCAGTAAACAACCTCCAGCTGAACACCACAAAAACCAAAGAACTCATCCTGGACATCAGGAAAGGCAGAGCAGACCCAGCCCCACTCTACATCCATGGGAACTGCGTGGAGATGGTACGCTCCATGAAGTTTCTGGGTGTGCAGATCTCTGACGGTGTCTCCTGGACTGCAAATACTACAGCGGTGGTAAAGGCCCAGCAGCGTCTCCATTTCCTGCGAGTGCTCAGGAGGAACGACCTGGAGGAGAGGCTGCTGGTGACGTTCTACAGAGCCACCATAGAGAGCGTCCTAGCGTACAGCATCACAACATGGTATGCAGGGTGCTCAGCTGCAGACAGGAAAGTACTGCAGAGGGTCATCAGCACAGCCCAGAAGATCACTGGCTGCTCTCTGCCCAGCCTGGAGGACATTGCCAACTCCCGCTACCTCAGTAGAGCAAGCAATATCATCGAAGACCACTCTCAACCCAGTAACCATCTGTTTGACCTGTTACCGTCAGGCCGACGGTACAGGTCACATAAAACCAGCAAGCCAGAGAATGCTGCTGTGTGTCCTTGGGCAAGACACTTAACCCACCTTGCCCGCTGGTGGTGGTCGGAGGGACTGGTGGCGCCAGTGCTCGGCAGCCTCGCCTCTGTCAGTGCGCCCCAGGGCAGCTGTAGCTACATTGTAGCTCATCCCCACCAGCGTGTGAATGTGTGTGAATGGGTGGACGACTGATTGTGTTGTGAAGCGTCTTGGGGGGTTGTAGAACCCTAAGAAGGCGCTATACAAATACAGGCCATTTACCATTTAATATTTATATGTGCTCTCTCAGTTTCACTCAATATGCAAATATTCTGCACACAATAGGGACCTGCAATGCTGCTACTCTATATTTTTGTACATATTACTGTTGTAATGCTGCTACTCAAATGTTTGCACATATTACTGTTGATTTTACATTTATTTGATTGAATTTGATTTGATTGTGTTGATTTTACATTTATCCTGCACCAAATGGAGTGGCACTCCAATTCCGCTGTACTCTGTACAACGACAATAAAGTCTACTCTGATTCTGACTCTTAAAGTCTATTCTGAGATGCAGTGGACAACGAGCAGCTGAGGTGAATTTTGACTAAGAAGACGTTTTTAGAACTCTGAACAATGTGGGCTTTTCCTTCTACACACATTTCTCTCTCCCTGCTTCCTGGAAGGGTGTGGTTTTATCTGCAGAGCTGCTTGGCCAATCAAGGTGATCACTATCAGCTGCTCAGCTGGCAGCTACAACTACAGCTCTTGGACCTTTTGTTATTTTCAATTTTTATCAATGACCTTCCACTCAGCTGTTCAAATTGTGATATTCATCTTTATGCTGATGACACCATTATTTATTGTACTAAGCCAAATGTCACTGATATAGAAAATGCTTTATGACATGATTTTAATGGTGTCCAGCGATGGCTATCATTTAATAAACTTCTTTTAAATAAATCCAAATCATTCTCTATGCTTTTTATCCTTGTATGTACAATCTATTTACCAAGAAACTTAATTTCCATCTAAAAACATATCAATCAATTAATTGTTTTACTCTTGCAGGGGTCAGAAAGGTCATGTCTGGCAACCTTTGGTCAAAAGAACTTCCACTATCCTGCAGAATCCATATCCAGAAAGAGTGTCTCCTCAGAATCCCCTCAAAGAATAACATTTACCTGTCTACGGCTTCCAGACGATGCAGCTGCAGTGCAGACAGAGCAAAAGCTACGGAAAGAAGGGTAACAACCTTGTTTTGCAGCTCTCCTCACAGAATCCATCAAGGACCTATCCCGTTAATAAATCTCCCTTCTCTATTTTCAATAACATAACTTCTTTTCCACAGGATGAGTAAAATTAACTCATTCACTGCCAATCACGACTATAGTCATCATTTCGCTTTTTTTACGGGGCGGGCATCTGAGCGAGCCCCCGCACCGTGAGAACAAACATCACGTGTCTAAAGCGGATCTTCATCCCTGTATGTCACACATCAGGTGATTAGGAAGCGGAAAATCAATGGATTATGAGTTTGTTTTGGGCCGTTGCTGTGAAAAAAATGATGCGCCGAACCGGAAATGCTTCTGGAGCGACGCTTGGGCAACAGATTGTGAACGAACAGATAACGCTAGAAATACGGTGATTCTTCCTGATGTAAGAAGTGAGTCTACTCTTTCTTTTGGTAGTTTTGGCGTTTACATGATCATAGAGCACAATGCTCTGTGACTCTTCAAAAAACAGTAAAAAGGCTCAAAAACGCTGGCAGTCAGGGGCTTTCTGATCAGAAAACGGCTGGCAGTGAATGAGTTAAGGACTTTCTCTTGCTTCTTGTTTCTCGTTTATTGTTTCTCGAACAATTAACCTTGGTTAACCCCTGAGCTGAAATCCCTGCTGAATGAGAAGAAAAAAGCTTTCATGACTGGCAATAAGGAGGAGCAGAAAGGTGTACAGAATGATTTCAAATACAAAATAAGACGGGCTAAAGACAGCTACAGGAGGAAGCTGGAGATCAGCTGGGGCAGAACAATGCTCGTGGTGCATGGAGAGGCCTCAGGAACATCACAGATCATAGTGGGAGGAGTTGTGCCAGTGGGTCTGCTGAAGGGGACCAGAACTGGGCCAATGAGCTTAATCTGTTTAACAGATTCGACTCCACTCCCCCCACTGCTGCTACAGGTACCACCAACACCACCACCCCCAACCACCTCCACTCAGCCAGCCAGCCCCCCACCTCCCAACTTCACACCATTCATCAGCTTCTCCCCCCTCCACCAACCCTCCTCAGCAACCCCCCCCCCCCCTTCATTCCCCCCTCTCAGTTACACCGGACCAGGTGAGGAGAGAATTGAGGTGGCTTAAGAGCAGAAAATCAGCAGGTCCTGACGGAATCAGCCCCAGACTGCTCAGAGACGGTGCTGACCAGCTGTGTGAAGTGGTCACACACATGTTCAACCTGAGCCTTCGACTGGAGCAGGTCCCCATCTTGTGGAAGACCTCCTGTGTGGTTCCAGTCCCAAAAACATCACATCCCAGGGAACCAGACCACTACAGACCTGTCGCCTTGACCTCCCACCTGATGAAGACTATGGAGAGACTCATCCTCACCCATCTACGTTCAGTGCTGACCCCAGAAAAAGACCCACTTCAATTTGCATACAAACCAAACATGGGGGTGGAGGACGCCCTCATCTACCTGCAGCACTGGGCTCTGAATCACCTCAAGATGCAAAAAAGCACTGTGAGGATCATGTTCTTCGACTTCTTCAGTGCCTTCAACACCATCCAGCCGTGTCTACTGCAGCAGAAGATGAGGGGTGCAGGAGTGGGCGAACACCTGACCGCATGAATCATCAACTACCTCACCAACAGGCCACAGTACGTGAGGCTGCACAACTGTACATCTGAGGTGGTTGTGTGCAGTACTGGAGCTCCACAGGGTACAGTGCTCTCACCCTTTCTCTTCACCTTCTACACCTCGGACTTCACCTACAACACCAGCAGCTGTCACCTCCAGATGTTCTCTGATGACTCGGCCATCGTCGGCTGTGTGTCTGAGGGGGACGACCAGGAGTACAGGTCAGTCATCATGGACTTTGTGGACTGGTGTGAGCGTAACCACCTTTGCTTGAACACCAGTAAAACAAAGGAAATGGTGATTGACTTCCAGAGAAACACTCTTCCTCACTCACCAGTAAACATCCAGGGAGCAGACATTGAGGTGGTGGACACCTTTAAGTACCTGGGTGTTCACCTCAACAGTAAACTGAACTGGTCCCACAACACAGATGCTCTGTATATAAGAAGGGCCAAAGCTGCCTCCATCTCATGAGGAGACTGAGGTCCTTCAGAGTTAATTCCCAGCTGCTAAAATCCTTTTATCACTCAGTTGTTGGCTCTGTTATTCATTCTGCTGTGGTCTGTTGGGGTGCAGGCAGCTCTGACCGAGACAGAAAGAGACTGAACAAGCTAGCTAACAAAGCTAGCTCGGTTCTGGGCTGCCCACTGGATTCTGTTGAGGAGACGTGTGAAAGGAGGATGCTGGGGAAGATAACCTCCATCTTAAGAAACCCCTCCCATCCGCTGCACTCCACTGTGGAGATCATGGACAGCTCCTCCAGAGGTAGACTTAGACATCCCAGATGTAAAACTGAGCACTATCGTAGATCTTTCATCCCCTCTGCTGTAAGAGTGTATAACTCCTCAGTTTAAGCTGTACTGGTATCATCCTGGTACACAATAACACCAATGCAATATTCAGTATGTGTTCTATACTTGTGCAATACCGGATTCACATTGTTGTCTGTGTCTCTTACAGTATGCTGCATAGTGCTGGTACCCAAGATTGTTTTTATCTTTCTTCTAATTACCCTTTGAGTGCTGGTGCTGCTGTGACAAGTGAATTTCCCCNGGAACATGCGGCTCTGGAGCCGCATGCGGCTCTTTTAGCGACCCCTAGTGGCTCCCTGGAGCTTCTTCACAAATGTCCCCACAAGAGTATGAAAATGGATGGGGGATATATTTTTTGTTTTATTATCGTTTCTGTAGGAGGACAAACATTCTTAACGTTTTCCAATGCTGTAAAAATGCACATAATAAATATTAAATTTTAACATTTCTGTCAACGAAAATTTGCGTCATAGCCTGCGACACACGTTTCAGTGCGGCGCTCATATGGCGGCGCAGTGCCAGGCAGATGGATGTAAACAAACCAGCGGGTGTGTCAGGGCCGTGGAGCCCAAAGGGAAAAAGAGAAAGATAGCTGATGAGAACAGAGGATTCAAGGAAGAATGGACCGAATTATTTGCTTTCATTGTCGACGCGGAAGGATTACCTGGAAAAACTTCAACTTTTCACCGCTGTTGCTCGGACAAGGACCAATCAGCGGAGGTTTCACTGACTGACCAATGAGGGGACAGGATGCTTCTCAGTACATCTCCGGGTAAACATGGAGGAAAAGTTAATACTTGCCGTGTCTGATGTCCCAGAGCTTTACAAGACTTCACTTAACTCTAGCAAAACCTTGTGAGACTTCACATCTACCGCTGTTTCAACTCTGAACTGCTTTATTAACCCAAAATTCCCTCCAATCTGACGGCCAATCAAAACAACGGAAGACTCGCTATTCACCCTGCTGGAACAGAGGTGTCGCTGGCTTTTGCTGCTGCCGCATGTCGCCTCCCATGTGTCAGGTTATAAAAGTAGATTTAAGAAGTGGATTACATCTCCAAACTCCGCAGGTTTTGTTGCAACCTGAGAGATGATAAAGCGTGGAAAACTGTTCACGGATGGTGATTACATGAAGGATTCATTCATCAGCACCTATTTCAGACTTCAAAAACAAAACAAAACCGAAATAATCCAGAAAATTAAAGACATTCCTCTCTCCACAAAGACAAGGACCATTAAAACGACAGGCGACGTCACCAATCAGCAAATCAAAGACATTAATTCAGCTCCAGCGTCCTCAACTACCTGTGATGAGTCGTGTGATGTGATCGATATCAAACAGACAGCGCTGTTATGCAGGTATGTGAGCTGTGATGGCCGCAAGAAGAAATTATCAAATTAATACCACTGATTAATATTGTAATGGAAGTTAAACCTAAAGCACCAAATATCTACAGCAGAGTCACGTGGTGTGTCGTTCTCTCCAGGATGCTGCAGGAAATAAACATTTAATCATGAATGCTCATTAAGTATTTGTAGCATACTTAGTCATTTTGATAATAGGCTAATATAACTATATACACTTACAACCTGTGTTGCCTTTATATAAGGCTTTTCATTTTTTGCGGCTCCAGACAGATTTGTTTTTTGTTTTTTTGGTCCAATATGGCTCTTTGAACATTTTGGGTTGCCGACTCCTGGCAGGGCCGGCCCTGGGCATAGGCTGACTAGGCTGTTGCCTAGGGCGCCCTCCGCTGGAGGGGGCGCCAAATCCTCCCCTTTTTTTTTTTTTTTTTTTTAATTAATTAATTTTTTGGGGGGGGGACACACTATTCATCTCATGTAAACAGCAAAGTAAGTAATAAATGAAATAAACAAACAACTAAGTAAATAAATGAATAGATACCGTGTACAAGTGTGGAGTTTTTACATCTTTTCAGCCATTTCTAGTGTTTTTATTTGCAGACGGTCCCTGAGCGCTTGCAGCAGTTTCGTGGGCTAGCTGCGTCAGGAGCAGAGGACAGGCGGTTGTTTAGGGAAAAAAATGAGGTTGTAACTTTTTCACTACCTTGCCACGATACTACAGAGGTATGTTTCATAACGACATTCTGATCAGAGTTATTGAATCTTAAATGTCGAATCTGTCAATATCTTGCCAACTTTACTGAAGTTGTAAACGATACGTAAACCTAGCGCCCACGGCACCCCCCCCTCCGTCTCATTAGCCTCTACCTGCTACTTGGGTCGTTTCTGGTGAGTCAGCTAGCTCAACATGTCAAAACGCCCTAAATGACCTGGTGCCCAGAGGAGGAAAAAAGAAAAGAAGAGGAGGAAAAACGCGACAAAGACAGAGGTAAGGAAATGTTACAGTAATGATGATGTTATTTGTTAGCATCCTGGGGAGGCTTAACTAAGCTAGTTTCTTAATATTGTAACGTTTGTGCAGCACTAAAGCAAGAGACACAATAATATATAGCTCTTCCCTGCTGAAAAAACCAGCATAGACCAACATAGGTGTTCCCAGCATATGTTGTGTTTTGGTGCTGGTCCAGTATCCCATACTGGACCAGCATACCAGCACTAAAACACAACATATGCTGGTAACCAGCTATGCTGGTTTTTCAGCAGATTACCAGTGGTTTATTAACCCTCCTATTCTCCTTGGGGTGAATTTGACCCCTTTCGATCACTCTAAAATTAATAGTTGCCTATGTTTTTTTTGCTTCATATTTCATGACTTTTCTTAATTTGATGGGGACAACAGATTCAGCAAAAAATGTTCATCATAATATTTTCTCAATGTCCTGAACACATATTGCACACATAGGTGAGGGATCAGACAAAGTGCAGCCCAAAGACCCCTTATGATGAATAAAATAAATGGAACCAGTGTTCCCTCGCCCGGACGCGGGTCACCGGGGCCCCCCTCTGGAGCCAGGCCTGGAGTTGGGGCACGCTGGCGAGCGCCTGGTGGCCGGGCTTTCACCCATGGAGCCCGGCCGGGCACAGCCCGAAGAGGAGACATGGGTCCCCCTTCCCATGGGCCCACCACCCGTGGGAGGGGCCAAAGGGGTCGGGTGCAATGTGGCAAGGGTGGTAGCCGGAGGCGGGGACCTTGGCGGTCTGATCCTCGGCTACAGAAGCTGGCTCTAGGTACGTGGAATGTCACCTGTCTGGTGGGGAAAGAGCCGGAGTTGGTGTGTGAGGTTGAGAGGTTCCAACTAGATATAGTTGGACTCACCTCAACGCATGGCTCTGGCTCTGGAACCAGTTTCCTCGAGAGGGGTTGGACTCTCTACCACTCTGGAGTTGCTCCCACTGAGAGGCGTCGAGCAGGGGTGGGCATACTTCTTGCCCCCCATCTTGGTGCCTGTACGTTGGGGTTTACCCCGGTGAGCGAGAGGGTAGCCTCCCTCCGTCTTCGGGTGGGGGGACGGGTCTTGACTGTGGTTTGTGCTTATGCACCAAACTGCAGCTCAGACTACCCACCCTTTTTGGAGTCCCTGGAGGGGGTACTGGAAAGCGCTCCTTCGGGTGACTCCCTCGTTCTGCTGGGGGACTTCAATGCTCACGTGGGCAACGACAGTGAGACCTGGAGAGGTGTGGTTGGGAGGAACGGCCCCCCTGATCTGAATCCGAGTGGTGTTTTGTTATTAGACTTCTGTGCTCGTCATGGATTGTCTATAACGAACACCATGTTCAAGCATAAAGGTGTCCAAATGTGCTCTTGGCACCAGGATACCTTAGGCCGCAGGTCGATGATCGATTTTGTTATCGTTTCATCTGATCTGCGGCTGCATGTCTTGGACACTCGGGTGAAGAGAGGGGCGGAGCTGTCAACTGACCACTACCTGGTGGTGAGTTGGCTTCGATGGTGGGGGAAGATGCCGGTCAGACCCAAACGTGTTGTGAGGGTCTGCTGGGAACGTCTGGCAGAGTCTCCTGTCAAAAGGAGCTTCAATTCCCACCTC
>SSNS01000791.1:70561-84421 GCA_006937985.1 Aphyosemion australe
ATTATTTATTCATTTTTATTATTATTATGATTATTTAAAAATATTTTTCCCTTTCATTAATTGTATATGCTATGGCTGCCTTCTGCCGCATTTTTTGTTCTGTTTATGAAGACCCTCACGAAAACAAGATGGTACATCTCATGAGGCTACTCCTCGTTAAATAAATGTTTAAATAAATAAATAACAAAAACAGCAACAACAATAATTTTAATACAAACCTTACTGTTGTTTGTCTGTTGTTGATGTGGACTGTCTGTAACAGCATTTGTGGTACCAAACCTCCAGACACACACAATCTTTGTCCTTGATGTGCAACAGAATGCTGTCATCTTACTTTAGCTCAGCAGCTTTCTGCTACTGGCCTTTAATGTATAAATAACATTTCAGTTAGTGCAGGAAAATGATGAGAGCCAATATGTTGTTCTCACATTTACATGTCTATGTGTGTGTGAGAGAGAGAGTGTGTGTTACCTACCAGCTGAAGATGTTTCAGCCTCAACCAAATGTGCTTTCTGGCGTTTTCCACGATCAGTTACGTATTTCTTAGCTTCGTTGCAGCTTATGCACAGGGCTGGAAGAACAGGACCAGCACAAGAAATTGGCAGGTCTGATCTCGACCTGAGTTTTTCTTTGGAGTTTCTTTTGTGCTGCTGGGTTCACTCTGCAGCACATCCACGTGTTCCTCTGTGTTTTCAGATTTGGTCTCCTCCTCACGTGCAATACGTTTCTCAGCTTGCTCCATGCGTCTCATCAAAAAAACGTCTGTAGCAGGTGGGATGTAAGGCAGCGTCGTCGGGAATATTCTCAAATTCTATATCTCTGTAACATTGATACAGTTCTGCCAACGCTCGACTCTCACCATGCAATCGAAGCCACTTTGCTCATTTTTGGTGAATTTTCTGGTGATTTTTCTTGGTCCTCGCTGCAACTTTCTGAATTCATGGTGTGCGCCATGTTGGAATGTATTTACTAAATGCATGCACCGCATTGGTTCACAGTGGTCACGTGACAGCCGCTTCACTACTTTCTCATTACGCTCAAAACAAACTAGTCCCGATTAAAACAATGATTGTAATAAAACTGCTCACATTTCCCAGGAGAACATTTACTTTTGAAACCTGTACGAATGTACTAATTTTACGAAGCAAAGAGCAAGTAGTCTCAAGAGATCGGAACGAGATGAAACGAAAACAGGGTTCACCTGACAGCCTAAAGCAGAGTAACAGACAGAGAACAGGTGGAGCAAAGAGTCAGTTAAACTTCCAGTGGGGTTGGGGTGGGGTTTATTTCAAGTCATTGATGTGAGCTAAAATTCTCACTTGACACCAAAGGGTGAGTCTGCCAGCCTCAGCCACTTCCTGCAGAGTGAAACTCGCCTCTGCTTCCTTGTTCAGGGGTGTCAGCACTCGAGAACCATGCTGTTTACATCTGATAACAGAAATAAAGCAAAGGAGTGAAGTGGGATCCATGTGAAAGATGAGACTCTGAAGGCAGGTATGACCATAAATGTTCATGTTAAATATTGTGGGGTCCCCAGTTTCCTGGGGCGTGTCTAGTGAAATCAGGCAGGAAGTGTGTGTTTACCTGAGATGCAGTAGAGATCCTGGTTGGCCCAGTTTCTGCGCAATTAGTTCCTTCATTTGATGATAAGGAGTGTCCAAAGGGACGGACAGAGCCATGCTGTAGGTGTAGTGGACCTTCACCACCACCGATCCTGCCTCCGCTTCCTGAGGTAATCCAGCCTGCTCAGAGCCACAGTCCAACCAAACTGTCATGGGTTAGTGATTAAAACTCAACATCTTTAACTGCTCAGTTCTCGCAATTTATGCAGATATACAATCAGGTTCAAACCAAAAATGATGGCAGGGTTTATCCCTTTAAATTAGTCTCTATTTCATCTACTTGTTCTATTTTATTATTTAGAGTGTTTGGTGTCTACAACGGCACACGCTTACTGCAGAATCTCTCCAATCGTCTTAAATAAGCTACACATCATTTGTTCAGAGGTAGCTGAGCCATCAGGAGCATAAAGACCTACCTGTGATAAACAAGAGCTACACAAGGTGGGATGTAACTGGGACCAGGTTTGACCTGGGGGTGGGGGGGGGTCTGTTACCTGCTGGTTGGTTGTGTACATGGGATGCTCCAAGGCTGGGGGGGGTGCATGGGTGTCTGTGCTGTAGGATGGAGGATCTGTGGGAAAACACAGTAACAGCCTGGTAGCAGATGAATTGTTGTTGTTGTTGATGCTGTAAACCTTAGCATACTAATTTTAAAACCTGCCTCCTTTTATTTCTCATAGCTCTCTATGTATTGGTTTCAGTCATATTTACAGAACCATTAACAATGTGTCATCACCAGTAACTGTAAATCTAATTTTCTTAAAATCAAAGCTGGAGAGGAATCATGTGGGTCTGCTGAGGAAGATGGCAGCGTGCTAGTCCTTTTGTTTCATCTAAATTCAGAATATACAACTTCCAACTAGCCAGGACTCAAGTGTACTCGACCCCTTGAAACCTAGAAACTTCAAAAGGATGCATATTAGAGCTGAACAACTAATCGATTTAATCAATTATAATCGATTATTAAAATAGTTGACAACTTATTTAGTCATCGATTAGTTGTTTTATAATCACGTTTTACTGTAAGCGGTCTATTTTTAACACAATCTGTTACGTCGGTTAAAATCTGTTAAATTTGCAGCCAGTGTGTGGCAGTAATGAGCCACCGATCTACCAGTGGAGCAGTAGAAGAAGAAATTAGCCAACCGGTACCCTTGTTTTTCATGGCGTACCACGCACATGGCTGACGCGCATGCTCACACTGAGCAAGATGGCGGAGCAAGTAAAGGTACAGGAGAAAAACAGAAACGATAAAACTGAAGGAAAAACCAGAACAAAAACATCAAAAGTATGGGAGCACTTCACTCTAGATGCAGTGAAAAGACGGGTGACCTGCAAGATATGCAAAAACGATCTAGCATGGCACGTAAGCACGACTTGATGAACATCTGAGACGAAAACACGTCGGAGTTGATGCAGCAGAGGAAGCGTCAGCCTGGTAAATAACTTACAACTAATAAGAAAATAAACACACTGTGGTCCCTCACTATAACGCGGTTCAATTTTTGTGACTTCACTGTTTCGCACAGTTTGTTATAGTACAATTTTTCACGCTATCTTTGCAGCGTACTAACGTTCATTGTGTTTTACTGCTGATTGACTAGATGCACTTGTGAATCTCCTCCTTGTCGTGTATCCTGCGCTTGCCAAATTTAGCACGTCTGTTTATAAGAATGTTCTCGTCCAGAGAAAAGCAGCACAAACCCATAACTATGTTCCTCACTCGAAAAAGGACAACTGTGTGGAAAATGATGTAGGCGAGCGGGGTGCGGATGAATAAAACACGGCATAGTTATATGCTTTAAAATCTACAAATCTTTTTTTTTTTTTAATTAATTAATTTTCTTGGGGGGGGGGCACACTATTCATCTCATGTAAACAGCAAAGTAAGTAATAAATGAAATAAACAAACAACTAAGTAAATAAATGAATAGATACCGTGTAGAAGTGTGGAGTTTTTACATCTTTTCAGCCATTTCTAGTGTTTTTATTTGCAGACGGTCCCTGAGCGCTTGCAGCAGTTTCGTGGGCTAGCTGCGTCAGGAGCAGAGGACAGGCGGTTGTTTAGGGAAAAAAATGAGGTTGTAACTTTTTCACTACCTTGCCACGATACTACAGAGGTATGTTTCATAACGACATTCTGATCAGAGTTATTGAATCTTAAATGTCGAATCTGTCAATATCTTGCCAACTTTACTGAAGTTGTAAACGATACGTAAACCTAGCGCCCACGGCACCCCCTCCTCCGTCTCATTAGCCTCTACCTGCTACTTGGGGAGAACGGTCATTTCTGATGAGTCAGCTAGCTCAACATGTCAAAACGCCCTAAATGACCTGGTGCCCAGACGAGGAAAAAAGAAAAGAAGAGGAGGAAAAACGCGACAAAGACAGAGGTAAGGAAATGTTACAGTAATGATGATGTTATTTGTTAGCATCCTGGGGAGGCTTAAAGGGTGAGTAACACCATGGGCGGAGACTTATTCCAAGCAGACTTCCTGTTAGAAAAATACCTGCAAAATAGGCGTCACCTGGAGGACCGAGGGAGCGGCACTGAGGCAGTGATTGACAGCACCACCATCAACCACCCCACGTGGGCTCTCGGAGTTTCCCAGTCGGAAAAAGTAGTCATTTACAAGCGCGTGCGCGCGCACACACACACACACTGACACAGTGCTGCCACGCAGCTTTTTGTTTAATGAGGAAGAGACCGTGGACTTCTCCGCGCTCCTTTGACCCACCCAGCCGTTTCTCTGTTCCCGTCTGCTGTGATGAGCGCAGCGCGTGCGCGCGCGCACACACACACACACACACTGACACATTGACACAGTGCTGCCACGCAGCTTTTTGTTTAATAAGGAAGAGACCACGGACTTCGCGCTCCTTTGACCCACCCAGCCGTTTCTCTGTTCCCGTCTGCTGTGATGAGCGCAGACACCGGGCAGACTTCTCCGCACTCCTTTGACCCGCCCACATCACTGATATATTCGCGCCAATTTTTCGCGCGCATTTCTGAGACCGCCTATCACGTCCGCATTCCAAAGGGTGTCCTGGAAGACGTGTGTAAACAACCTGGCGGGGCCGGGGCCGACTGAGGCCGACCGATCGGAGCCGACCCGGTGCTAGTGTGTAAGTGCCATAAGTATCTCGGGGTCTTCTTCACGAGTGAGGGAAGGGTGGAGCGTGAGATCGATAGGCGGATTGGTGCTGCGTCTGCAGTGATGCGGGCGTTGTACCGGTCTGTTGTGGTGAAGAGAGAGCTGAGCCGAAAGGCAAAGCTCTCAACTTACCGGTCGATCTACGTTCCTACCCTCACCTATGGTCACGAGCTTTGGGTAGTGACCGAAAGAACGAGATCGCGGATACAAGCGGCCGAAATGAGTTTTCTTCGCAGGGTGGCTGGACTCTCCCTTAGAGATAGGGTGAGAAGCTCGGCCATCCGGGAGGAGCTTGGAGTAGACCCGCTGCTCCTCCACATCGAGAGGAGCCAGTTGAGGTGGCTCGGGCATCTGATTAGGATGCCTCCTGGACGCCTCCCTGGTGAGGTTTTCCGGGCACGTCCAACCGGGAGGAGACCCAAAGGAAGACCCAGGACACGCTGGAGAGATTATGTCTCTCGGCTGACCTGGGAACGCCTTGGGATTCCCCCGGAGGAGCTGGCCCAAGTGGCTGGGGAGAGGGAGGTCTGGGCTTCCCTCCTTGGGCTGCTGCCCCCGCGACCCGACTCCGGATAAGCGGGAGAAAATGGATGGATGGATGGAGGTGTTCCTCGGGGGTCAATTTGACCCCAAGCTTTTTTAACTGTGTAAACTGCAGGTACAGGTGCAGTTGATACTTTTAGTTGATACATGAAGTGTGTGTGTGTGTGTGCGTGCGTGCGTGCGTGCGTGGGTGTGTGAGACCATAGACAGGGATATGCAAAATAAGGGAGAAGCAAACGTATCAAGCTTGCACCATCATCCCTCTTTTCCTCAGTGTGCTCTGTGTAGGCTACTACAGTCTGCACGCTCTCTCATGTGAGAATGTACTCTAGGAAAAGAATCACTGTTAGTGAGGTTTTGGAGCAGCTCTTTGACAGTGAAAGTGACATAGAGGACAGAGGATTGTGTTGAGGAGGACCCTGATTCTGAGGGATTCTCATCTGATGAGAATGAGAGTGTTGACCCTCCTGTTGTGTCTCAACAACCCACAGACACGGTCACCTCCAAAAATGGAAAGATAACATGGTCCCTTTCCCCACGTCAACAGCAGGGTAGACTCAATGCTACTAATGTTATCAAAATGGTTACAGGCCCCACAAGATATGCAATCAGCCACACTGAAGACATCAAGACATCATTCGGACTCTTCATAACCCCATCAATTGAGAATATTGTACTTGGGATGACAAATGTAGAGGGTAAGCGAGTCTATGGGGACAGTTGGAAAGACTTGGATGTATTTGACTTGGAAGCCTACATTGGCTTGCTCANAAATGTTTGTGTGGGCAGGCTCCACCATACTTGGGTGAACTTATTCAGCCGTATGTTCCATCCAGGGTGCTTAGATCAGCTGATCTCCATCTGTTAGCCACACGCAGAAAACCAAGGGTGCTAGAGCTTTTTCTGTAGTCGCCCCTACCCTGTGGAACAGCCTGCCCCTGGATGTAAAGATGGCTGATACGCTGGCCTCTTTTAAAGTACGTCTGAAAACACACTTGTATTCACTGGCATTTTAGATGTAATTAAGCGACTGCAGGTTTCCCTTTGTCTGTTTTTATCTTTTTATCTGTGATATCATTTTTATCTGTTTTTATTTTTTAACTTTGCTACGTAATTTTTTTTCTTATTTGCCTTTGGTCTTAATATTTTATAAGGCTCTGTTGGCTTTTAAATTGATTTTTATTCGTTTTTATTTCTATTATTGTTGTGCAGCACTTTGGGGCAACGATGTTGCCATTTAAAGGTGCTATATAAATAAAGTTTGACTTGACTTGACTTGATATGTGCTCTTGGCACCAGGATACCTTAGGCCGCAGGTCGATGATCGATTTTGTTATCGTTTCATCTGATCTGCGGCCGCATGTCTTGGACACTCGGATGAAGAGAGGGGCGGAGCTGTCAACTGACCACTACCTGGTGGTGAGTTGGCTTCGATGGTGGGGGAAGATGCCGGTCAGACCTGGCAGACCCAAACGTGTTGTGAGGGTCTGCTGGGAACGTCTGGCAGAGTCTCCTGTCAGAAGGAGCTTCAATTCCCACCTCCGATGGAACTTTGAACGTGTCCCGGGGGAGTCAGGGGACATTGAGTCCGAATGGGCCATCTTTCGTGACTCCATTGTCGAGGCGGCTGACCGCAGCTGTGGCCGCAGGGTGGTCGGTGCCTGTCGTGGCGGCAACCCCCGAACCCGCTGGTGGACACCAGTGGTTAGGCATGCTGTCAAGCTGAAGAAAGAGTCCTATCAGGTCTTTTTGGCCTGTGGGACTCCCGAGGCAGCTGATAGGTACCGGCAGTCCAAGCGGAATGCGGCTCGGGTGGTCGCGGAGGCAAAAACCCGGGCATGGGAGGAGTTTGGTGAGACCATGGAACAAGACTTCCGTACGGGTTCGAGGAGATTCTGGTCCACCATCCGGCGCCTCAGGAGGGGAAAGCAGTGCACTACCAACACTGTTTACAGTGGGGAGGGTGTGCTGCTGACCTCGACTCGGGACGTTGTGAATCGGGGGGCCGAGTACTTCAAAGACCTCCTCAATCCCACCGGCACGTCTTCCAGTGTGGAAGCAGAGTCTGGGGACTTTGGGTTGGGCTCTCCAATCTCTGGAGCCGAGGTCACTGAGGTGGTCAAAAAACTCCTCAGTGGAAAGGCTCTGGGGGTGGATAAGATCCGCCCGGATTTCCTTAAGGCCCTGGATGTTGTGGGGCTGTGTTGGTTGACGTGGCTCTGCAATATCGCGTGGACATTGGGGGCAGTTCCACTGGACTGGAAGACCGGGGTGGTGGTCCCTCTATTTAAAAAGGGGGACCGCAGGGTGTGTTCCAACTACAGGGGGATCACACGCCTGAGCCTCCCTGGTAAGGTCTATTCAGGGGTTCTGGAGAGGAGGGTCCGTCGGATAGTCGAACCTCGGATACAAGAGGAGCAATGCGGTTTTCGTCCTGGCCGTGGAACACTGGACCAGCTCTATACCCTTGGGGGAGTCCTGGAGGGTGCGTAGGAGTTCGCCCAACCAATCTACATGTGTTTTGTGGATTTGGAGAAGGCGTTTGACCGCGTCCCTCGGGGGGCCCTATGGGGGGTACTCTGGGAGTATGGGGTACCAGGCCCCTTGATACGGGCTGTTAGGTCCCTGTACGACCAGTGTCAGAGCTTGGTCCGCATTGCCGGCAGTAAGTCGGGCTCGTTTCCGGTGAGAGTTAGACTCCGCCAAGGCTGCCCTTTGTCACCGATTCTGTTCATAACTTTTATGGACAGGATTTCTAGGTGCAGCCAAGGTGGTGAGGGGATCCGTTTTGGTGGCCTAAGGATCAGGTCTCTGCTTTTTGCGGATGATGTGGTCCTGTTGGCTTCGTCAGAACGTGATCTCCGGCTTTTGCTGGAGCAGTTCGCAGCCGGGTGTGAAGCAGCTGGGATGAGAATCAGCTCCTCTAAATCCGAGACCATGGTCTTGAGTCGGAAAAGGGTAGAATGCCTCCTCCAGGTCAGGGACAAGGTCCTGCCCCAAGTGGAGGAGTTTAATGGCGCTTACACACTAGCACCGGCTCGGACCGGGCGGGATTGGGTAAGGTCCTTTCACATCCGGGTGGCCCGGGGATTTTCGGGGCAGAACCGTACGTGTTTTCGTCCCTCATCTGAAGGTGGTCTGACTCGCGCTGAAAACCGGGCCAACACACCCACTGCCGACTCATTGGTCGGCTCAAATTCACGCCTACCTTTAGGGGGAACCTCCGATTAGCGGATAGAATCCGCCAGCGGAGGCTTCCCGCATGCGCGCTTCATTATCACTCTGAATGAGGAGGAGTTAACAAGCCTCTGACTGAAGATGTTTTATCTGTTCCCGTCTGCTGTGATGAGCGCAGCGCGCGCGCACACACACACACACATACTGACAGTGCTGCCACGCAGCTTTTTGTTTAATAAGGAAGAGACCGCGGACTTCTCCGCGCTCCTTTGACCCACCCAGCCGTTTCTCTGTTCCCGTCTGCTGTGATGAGCGCAGCGCGTGCGCACACACACACACACACTGACACATTAACACAGTGCTGCCACGCAGCTTTTTGTTTAATAAGGAAGAGACCGCGGACTTCGCGCTCCTTTGACCCACCCAGCCGTTTCTCTGTTCCCGTCTGCTGTGATGAGCGCAGACACCGGGCAGACTTCTCCGCACTCCTTTGACCCGCCCATATCACTGATATATTCGCGCCAAGACCATAGACAGGGATATGCAAAATAAGGGAGAAGCAAACGTATCAAGCTTGCACCAACATCCCTCTTTTCCTCAGTGTGCTCTGTGTAGGCTACTACAGTCTGCACGCTCTCTCATGTGAGAATGTACTCTAGGAAAAGAATCACTGTTAGTGAGGTTTTGGAGCAGCTCTTTGACAGTGAAAGTGACATAGAGGACAGAGGATTGTGTTGAGGAGGACCCTGATTCTGAGGGATTCTCATCTGATGAGAATGAGAGTGTTGACCCTCCTGTTGTGTCTCAACAACCCACAGACACGGTCACCTCCAAAAATGGAAAGATAACATGGTCCCTTTCCCCACGTCAACAGCAGGGTAGACTCAATGCTACTAATGTTATCAAAACGGTTACAGGCCCCACAAGATATGCAATCAGCCACACTGAAGACATCAAGACATCATTCGGACTCTTCATAACCCCATCAATTGAGAATATTGTACTTGGGATGACAAATGTAGAGGGTAAGCGAGTCTATGGGGACAGTTGGAAAGACTTGGATGTATTTGACTTGGAAGCCTACATTGGCTTGCTCGGGGTTTATAAATCAAATGGTGAAGCAACAGCAAACCTTTGGAATGCTGAGACTGGAAGGGCAATATTTCCAGCCACCATGTCTCTGAAGACTTTTCAAGTTTTGTCCCATGTCATACTCTTTGATGACAAGCAAACAAGGCAGGGCCGACGAGAACGTGACAAACTTGCGTCAATAAGGGATGTGTGGGACAAGTGGGTGCAGCGTTTACCCTTGCTTTACAATCCAGGCCCCCATGTGACTGTCGATGAGTGCTTGGTTGCGTTTCGTGGGCGCTGTCCATTCTGACAATATATGTATGCCAAGCAAAAGATTTGGATGAAAGATTTGTAAGATACACTAACTCTAAAACTGAAAGTTTGACCTGATGGTGGCGCTACAGGAAAGGTCATATCATCACCAAAACCCATTAAGGTTCATAATCTTGTGATCATTAATGCTATCAGAAAATATGAGAAGATTTGTATGAAAACTTTTCAAGATAAATTTATTATAACTTCGGTCTGATGATTTAAGTTTGGCCTGATGGTGGCGCTAGAGAACAGGTCAGCTTTCACTATCAAGCAGAACGTTTTCCATGGCGTCTCCAGACTCTGTCACGTCGCCCAGGGCACCAGTGGTGAATTTGCCAATCTTGGTGTTCTCTGGCAAATGCCAAACGTCCTGCACGATGTTGGCTGTAAGCACAACCCCCACCTGTGGACGTCGGACCCTGATACTACCCTCATGGAGTCTGTTTCTGACCGTTTGAGCAGACACATGCACATTTGTGGCCCGCTGGAGGTCATGTTGCAGGGCTCTGGCAGTGCTCCTCCTGTTCCTCCTTGCACAAAGGCAGAGGTAGTGGTCCTGCTGCTGGGTTGTTGTCCTCCTACGGCCTCCTCCGTGTCTCCTGATGTACTGGCCTGTCTCCTGGTAGCACCTCCATGCTCTGGACACTACGCTGACAGACACAGCAAACCTTCTTGCCACGGCTCGCATTGATGTGCCATCCTGGATGAGTTGCACTACCTGAGCCACTTGTGTGGGTTGTAGACTCCGTCTCATGCTACCACTAGAGTGAAAGCACCGCCAGCATTCAAAAGTGACCAAAACATCAGCCAGAAAGCAGAGGAACTGAGAAGTGGTCTGTGGTCACATCTGCAAAACCACTCCCTTATTGGGGATGTCCTGCTAATTGCCTATAATTTCCACCTGCTGTCTATTCCATTTACACAACAGCAGGTGAGACTGATCAATCAGTGTTGCTTCCTAAGTGGACAGTTTGATTTCACAGAAGTGTGATTGACTTGGAGTCACATTGTGTTGTTTAACTCATTCACTGCCATTGACGACTATAGTCGTCTTTTGCATTTTTTTACAGGGCGGGCGTCGGAACGGGCACCCGCACCAAGAGAACAAACATCACGTGTCTAAAGCGGATCTTCATCCGTGTATGTCACACATCACGTGATCAGGAAGCAGAAAATCAATGGATTACGAGTTTGTTTTGGGCCGCTGCTGTGAAAAAAATGATGCGCCGAACCAGAAATGCTTCTGCAGCAGCGCTTGGGCACCAGATTGTGAAAGAACGGATAACGCTAGAAATACAGTGATTCTTCCTGATGTAAGAAGTGAGTCTACTCTTTCTTTTGGTAGTTTTGACGTTTACGTGATCATAGAGCACAATGTTCTGTGACTCTTCAAAAAACAGTAAAAACGCTCAAAAACGCTGGCAGTCAGGGGCTTTCTGATCGGAAAACGGCTGGCAGTGAATGAGTTAAATGTTCCCTTTATTTTTTTGAGCAGTATATATTGGTATTGACCAATATGAAAATGGATATTGTGATAAGATTTTTTTTCTATATTGCCCAGCCCTATGTACAAATGAACTAGCACTTAAACATCTGCGTGACTGTGTGGATAAACTAAAGAGTTGAACAACAGCAGCCTCTAGTGGAAACTGCAAGTTGCCATCCATCCATCCATTTTCATCCGCTCATCCGGAGTCGGGTCACGGGGGCAGCAGCTTAAGGAGGGAGGCCCAGACTTCCCTCTCCCCGGCCACTTGGGCCAGCTCCTCCGGGTGAATCCCAAGGCGTTCCCTGGCCAGCCGAGAGGTATAGTCCCTCCAGCGTGTCTTGGGTCTTCCTTTGGGTCTCCTCCCGGTTGGACGTGCCCGGAAAACCTCACCAGGGAGGCGTCCAGGAGGCATCCTAACCAGATGCCCAAGCCAGCTCAACTGGCTCCTCTCGATGTGGAGGAGCAGCGGGTCTACTCCGAGCCCCTCCTGGATGACCGAGCTTCTCACCCTATCTCTAAGGGAGAGTCCAGCCACCCTGCGGATAAAACTCATTTCGGCCGCTTGTATCCGCGATCTCGTTCTTTCGGTCATTACCCAAAGCTCGTGAACATAGGTGAGGGTAGGAACGTAGATCGACCGGTAAATCGAGAGCTTCGCCTTTCGGCTCAGCTCTCTCTTCACCACGACTTATTGCAAAACCTCTTTTGCCTGATCTACACTCTGGGTGAAAGGTGCAGGCCTTTGGAATAACATCCCCATCAATTTGAAGTTTCTCACCAGTTTTAACATTTTTAAAAAGCAAACAAAATCTTGGCTGTGCCAGCAACAGCGTTGCACGCACATTTAATGGGCTAAATTGTTATGTGTTCTTATACTTTTGCTGTGATCACTGTGTGTGTGTGTGTGTGTGTGTGTGTGTGTGTGTGTGTGTGTGTGTGTGTGTGTGTGTGTGTGTGTGTGTGTGTGTGCGTGTGTGCGTGTGTGTGTGTGCGTGCGTGCGTGCGTGTGTGTGTGCGTGTGTGCGTATGTGTGTGTTTCAAACTGATTGTCTTAACTTTTTACCGGCATATTGTGAATTCTTTAATTATTCATTTATGTCTTAAAAGCCCATCTAGGGACAAATGCTGCAAAATAGCAATCACTAAAAGCATTATGCTACAAACATTTTACTGTTTGTTTTTGTATCTGTCTAAATTAAATAAACTTAATGAAATGAATCAGCAGAAGTTCACCTGCGAACTGGAATTTCGGTCATTTAACTAATTAATCAGCTCCAACTGATGGTTTCATTAAGCCTACTGGTTACCTGTCACTAAAATACATCCCATAATGATACGATAAACTGGTTTCTCACTAGCTATGTTTACATGGGCACAAGGAATCGGAATGAATGACCTATCAGATCAAAAATTCTTCATGTAAAAATGTCAATCGGAATATTCTGATCCGATACGGCCTGATCGGAATGAAATTTCATTCCGATTGAGAGAGGTGGTTTTGTTTGATCATCAATCTGATTGACGTCCATGTACACACCCATTCAGATTGTTGGAGTAAAATAATGCCCACTGCGCATGTGAACAACTTCAGCGTGACGTCTTTCCGCCTTTGCAGACGCTCAGGAAAAGTGGAAAACATGGTGGGAGGTAAACAGAAGTGGTCTGTTGGCTACACTATTTTTTTACTGGAAACACTACGGGAGCTCAATATTATTGAACGTCTCGATGGCAGAAAGGCTAGAAATGCTAAAGTTATACGCTCAAATGCATCTAAAGATGCAGGAAGCAGGAATTCACCGAAGTATCGACCAAATCAAAAACTGCTGGAAAAGTTTGAAAGCGGCATATTACAAAGCAAAAACTCAAAACATCAAAAGACGTGCGGACAAGATGGCGTTTGTTTACATTTTTTTTCCGGAAAAGACAACTCTGCACATGCTCAACCTATTTAATCTGATTGAATGCTTGGTGCATGTATACTCACAGCATGATCGGATCATTTCAGTTAGTGTCCATGTAAACAGAGATTTGGGATTTCCGATCAACCAAGATTTGAATCGGATTGGGGGAATTTGGCGCATGTAAACGTAGCTAATGTCTGCAATCATCTAAAATCCAAGCAAGACTGAATTAGGGCTGCACAATTAATTGAACTTTCAATCCCAATTACGATATGGGTTTTGAACGATTATAAAAACAGAAAAAGTCAATTATTTGCTCCTCCCTCGCGGTTTACTCCCGCGCTACGCTGAGCTGCAAATCAAGCACACCTCCCACACAGCGTTGCAAACTTAGCAACTTTGTCGTTATTTCTAACAACTTTTCAGACCCGCTTCTTGACTTTTTTCTTCCTAAAAGCACCTAGCGAACAACTTAGCAACATTTCTGATAACTCTTAGCTACTTTCTGTATAACTTTGTTGCCGATGTTCCCTACAGGTTAGCAAAACAGTCAGCTGCACTCCGGACCGTCCTTCTGGACATTA
>SSNS01000791.1:96124-110179 GCA_006937985.1 Aphyosemion australe
CAAGCAATTACAGGCCCACCCCCACCCACCGAACGCCTCAGCCCATAAAACATTCGACCCACCACCCCTCCATCCCACGAGGCCTGCCACAGCCCCATGGTCACCCTACCAATCAACGAGCAATATTCCGGGGGGCCCATCAGAACGTCCAGGCCCACCGAACTGTCCGCCAAAGCAGCCTTAGCCACCGAATCCGCCCCCTCGTTACCCACCACCCCCACATGAGCAGGAACCCACACAAAACAGACCTCACAGCCCCGTGCAGTCAACCCATGCAACAACTCCCTGGCCGACGACAGAAGATCAGGCCTAGAACCAGATGGTTTGCCAGTTGTCATACATTTATTTATTAAAAGCCATCGGTCACAATAAAAGAAAACTGTGCAACAGGTTTAATCTGCATAAACACGACACGTTTTACTCTCAAATGCACGAGACCCCAAAGAAAAACGTCTGCTTCAGTGAGCTCCACAGGCTCCAGATTAATTAAATTAATTAAATAAAATCAACAATAATTAAAAATCGTCTTAAATAATTGAGATTTAATTTTCAGTCAAAATAATCATGATTATCATTTTTGCCATAGTGGATCAGCCCGACTCTGAATCACTGAGATCTGCTTCTGTGAAGAAAAGAGCTCTATGTCTCCTGAAGTGAAAGGTCTTCAGCAACAGAGGAAGTGTTTTACCTCGAGGAGGAGGAGCAGCTGGGCCGCGCCGGGTCTGTGGACGGTTGGGAGCTTTCAGTTCTGGTGGGAGGGGAATGCCACTAGGAATCCGCTGGTAAAAACCAAACAGGAAGAACAGAAAAGAGCAACCAGTTTAAACTTTAACCAAGCGTGGACCAAACTACTTCATGTTTATTTATTTATCGCTAAAGGTGTAGTTCACTCGTTTAATCAATACATATGCAGTGGTCTCTAGTAGGAATAAATGCCTTGTAAAATGTTCTTGGTTGGAAAAAATATACCGGTGCACCATTTCTGGGACCTAAAATTTGCCCACATTACAGCTGAGCTTCAGACAGCAGGTTTTTGGGTCTTATTTCCTGATATGTGGACATCTTGCCTCCGATTGGATAATAGCAAACGCAATTCTACCACTGACTTGCAATGAGGATGTTTAATCTCCACAAATAACACAAGCCTGGAGGAGTTCTGCTGTGTGGTGGAGTTGCTAATGCTAACGGTTAGCTTCTACTAGCCCAGACATTCTCTGCTGTTTCCTGGACGCTAAAACAACAACAGCCTTCCCCGTCGTGAGTTAAGATGGGTGAGTCCATGAATGTTAAGTGACAGTGTGACGTAGATCTGTCAGGATTTTCTAATCCTAGAGTTTCACCGTCTATTTTCTATCAGAAGCTAATGCAGGAGATAGGTGGAGGAGACTGTTTTCATGTTCAGCCTGCATGAAACACTCAGAGTGACCCATTAGAATCAGAGATAATCATTAAAACATGGTTTCTCTGTGTTTTACACCTTTAAAATGCAAAAATACTGCTAGTAAGATATGAATACATTTTTAAAATTCAAATACATTACATTGTCCTTTTTGCCTTTGGAAGTCTTGATGTCTGCAGGTTCAAGCAGGGACGCTGGCAAGAGTCCTCTCTGAGACAAAGACATGAAAATCAGGAAAAGCTCCTAAAGGCTTGTGTGTTTCTTCTTTTGTCAGTTTTACAGCAGAGGACCTTTGAATTGAGTTTACATGATTCTGAATTTAGTCCATTAAGACCTAAGCTCAGAAATCCACATTCATTCATTTTCTGTTGAATACAAAGTTAAATTATAATTCAAGAACTGATGGTGCATAAGAATCAGCCATGCTGGATGTTCAACAGCTGTTATAAGAGTGGGTTTTAATGGTTTATGCCTGGAAACTGCAGAAAAAAGCAACACCTTTTTAATAAGTTACATGTTACCAAATTTACTGATATATTCAGCAAACTGGGGCATCAAAGCCACTTATTTCTGTCTCTAGCTTTCTGCTGAAGGCACAGCTGCAACTATTTTCAATATATCATAAGAATAAAAACAAAAAGGCTGGGAGAAAGTATATAAATAAACTAAGGAAGAAAATACATTAACCTAACATGAAATCTATGAAAAGGGGGTAAAACAATGAAGGACTGGGGGCAGAGGAGTGGCTAGGAGGACCTGCAGCTGGGGATGAGTGTGAGGGCTGAATGATAATACTAAGGAGACAGGAAACACAAGGAAACTGGGGAGAAAACATAGGGTACTGGGGAGACAAGGGACACAGGACATGAGAGTATTTATCAATTAGTGGGGTGCAAGAGGGGCGCAGGGGGGTGCCCCCCGGGCTCGGAGATTCCCCAACCGACAGAGAATATACACACAAGCACGATACTGATACTTTCAAATATTACATTTTAATGCCGATATAAATGTTAGACTGATATTATCGGACATCCCTAATATTAATATTATGAATCAATTGGTGGCCTAAGGATCAGGTCTCTGCTTTTTGCAGATGATGTCGTCCTGTTGGCTTCGTCAGAACGTGATCTCCAGCTTTCGCTGGAGCAGTTCACAGCCGGGTGTGAAGCAGCTGGGATGAGAATCAGCTCCTCTAAATCCGAGATCATGGTCTTGAGTCGGAAAAGGGTAGAATGCCTTCTCCAGGTCAGGGACGAGGTCCTGCCCCAAGTGGAGGAGTTCAAGTATCTCGGGTTCTTGTTCACGAGTGAGGGAAGGGTGGAGCGTGAGATCGATAGGCGGATTGGTGCTGCGTCTGCAGTGATGGGGGCGTTGTACTGGTCTGTCGTGGTGAAGAGAGAGCTGTGCTGAAAAGCGAAGCTCTCGATTTACTGGTCAATCTACGTTCCTACCCTCACCTATGGTCACGATCTTTGGGTAGTGACCGAAAGAACGACATCAATACAAGCAGACGAAATGAGTTTTCTTCGCAGGGTGTCTGGGCTCTCCCTTAGAGATAGGGTGAGAAGCTCGGTCATCCAGGAGGGGCTCAGAGTAGACCCGCTGCTCCTCCACATCGAGAGAAGCCAGTTGAGGTGGCTCAGGCATCTGATTAGGATGCCTCCTGGACGCCTCCCTGGTGAGGTTTTCCGGGCACGTCCAACCGGGAGGAGACCTAAAGGAAGACCCAGGGCACGCTGGAGGGACTATGTCTCTCGGCCGGAGGAGCTGGCCCAAGTGGCTGGGGAGAGGGAAGTCTTGGCTTCCCTCCTTAAGCTGCTGCCCCCGTGACCCGACTCCGAATAAGCAGAAGAAAATGGATGGATGGATGAATCAACTGTCAGTCTCAGTGATTGGAGTAATGTGCACTACGTACAGGATTTTCATTTTTGTTGTTTTAAAAAGTCTAATTATTTTTTCTTTCTCACTCATTGCTCATTCACAAAGATATGTTTTATTGTAACTTATGTTTCTTTCATATATTGTGTTGTAACGTACCTAAATCCCACGTTTACCGTATTTTCCGGACTATAAGTCGCATGTAAGGGGGGAATTTATTAATTGTTTTACAAAATCCAAGACCAAGCACTTCACATTGAAAGGCATTTAACAATAACAGAATAAAGAACAGGCTGTTGCATCAGCGGTATGCTGACGCACCATTTGTTATTCAGCTGCGCGAGGCATAAACAACGAACTGAATTGTGTCTGATATGTTAACCTAACATATTAAGTTAATATTCAGTTAACTATAGCATACAGAATATAACCAGTTTACCAAACTCTCGATCTCACTCCAAATCACTAAAATACATTGAATTCTTCATCCTCGCTACTATTTGCTGTCCAGGTGATAGTGGTATTAAACTTCCAACACTGAAAAATGCAGAGGAAATACCCCCAAAACAACGTAATTCATTTGGATTTGTTGTCTCACAGAGCCTTGTTAAAAACGGCACTTCCTCTGGTCATTGAACGCCACATTTTACATCACACAGCTGCTCTCTCGGTCCTCCGAATGGATTAAATTTCCATACTTCAACAGAATAAAACCTTTAATGTTACTGTGGACGCTTTTTGGCGCTCATAACTCACTGCAAAAGCAGTCGCGATATGCTGACACAACAGCTGAGACGACTGAGCCATCATAACTCCCGATCTATTTCCTCCTCCCAGAAATTACCCTGAAGTTTTGACAATGGAAACACACCTTTATTCTAACCAGTATGGCTTTACCTGTCCATCATATATGACGTTTATCATTCCATCTCTGTCCTCCTCCCCAAATAAAAACACCATCGCTCCTCCAGGCACAGTCAGCTGTCCCGGGCCCCGAGCCATGTGAGGCCCCCGCACACGCATGTAACGAGAATCCCTAAAAACAGAGCAAAAATAATCATTCTCTCACACACGCACACACACACACTGGTGATACTAGCCACACAGCTCAGAGGACTCACTGAGCTTCTTCTGTCTTCGGTTCATAGAAACCAGGTTTCTGTAAAGATCAGAGACAGTTAGCAGCTGTTTTACTGACAGGTGTACAGGTCTGCCAGAATGAGACTACTCTTACCTGCTGCCTCAGAGGTTCAAAACCTCCAAAATCATCATTAGGAATCATAGAAGAAATCACCTGGAAGTAGAGAATCAAATGTACTGCAGGTGAGCTGCAATAGAGTGGTGAAGTGGTGATGAGTAAAATGATTTAAGATTAAATAAACTGTTAATTTGAATATTTTGGTATTCGAAAGCTATAGAGGCGCTATATAAAAAAATCCTTTCTTCTTCTTGTATTTTTGCGGTACTGGGAACAGAGAATCCACCTGCAAGACTCCCACATTACAACCTGTGGTCTAATCAGCTGGTTTATGCATCCTCCAAATCCATTATTGAGGTAAAAAGTAAAAAGGACATTGTACCTTTGCTTTCCCCAAGAAGTCTTTTTGCTGGAGCTGTTCCACTTCTTGTTTCCTGGGTCGGAACACCACACCTTCAGGTACCAGGAGAGGAGACAGAACCTCCCTTCTCTGTTTCAGAATCACAGTGAGAGGACTTGTTTAGAATAGAATAAAATAGAATAGACTTTATTGATCCCACAGTGGGGAAATTCACTTGTCACAGCAGCACCAACACTCAAAAGGATAATTAGAAGAGAAATAAAAACAAGGATACATCTATATACACATAGGCAGTAATCTAGTATTGTAATCTTAGATCACTAAAAAAAACCACAAATAAAGATAAAAACAGACTTGGTACCAACACTATGCAGCATACTGTAAGAGACACAGACAACAATGTGAATCCGGTATTGCACAAGTATAGAACACATGAATATTGCATTGGTGTTATTGTGTACCAGGATGATACCAGTACAGCTTAAACTGAGGAGTTATACACTCTTACAGCAGAGGGGATGAAGGATCTGCGATAGCGCTCAGTTTTACATCTGGGATGTCTCAGTCTACCTCTGGAGGAGCTGTCCATGATCTCCACAGTGGAGTTCAGTGGGTGGGAGGGGTTTCTTAAGATGGAGGTCATCTTCCCCAGCATCCTCCTTTCACACGTCTCCTCAACAGAATCCAGCGGGCAGCCCAGAACCGAGCTAGCTTTGTTAGCTAGCTTGTTCAGTCTCTTTCTGTCTCGGTCAGAGCTGCCTACACCCCAACAGACCACAGCAGAATGAATAACAGAGCCAACAACAGAGTGATAAAAGGATTTTAGCAGCTGGGATTTAACTCCGGAGGACCTCAGCCTCCTCATGAGATGGAGGCGGCTTTGGCCCTTCTTATACAGAGCATCTGTGTTGTGGGACCAGTTCAGTTTACTGTTGAGGTGAACACCCAGGTACTTAAAGGTGTCCACCACCTCAATGTCTGCTCCCTGGATGTTTACTGGTGAGTGAGGAGGAGTGTTTCTCTGGAAGTCAATCACCATTTCCTTTGTTTTACTGGTGTTCAAGCGAAGGTGGTTACGCTCACACCAGTCCACAAAGTCCATGATGACTCCCCTGCAACCTTCCAGTTACGAGCCCAGCACTTAACTCGCTGTTATCAACTCAAACCTACCCTTCCCACCCCTTCCCCTGTGGACACCAGTCAGTACATCCCAGTGATGTGCGGTTGTGACAAGTAAAATACTAATAATAAGATAATATACGTAAAGTCAATGTGTCCACTGACTGCTCTATAAATTTGTTTTCTGTTTATGGTCAAAATCGCTGAATTGATGCATTTCCTGATCAAATACATGGTAGAAGCTTGAGGGGAGCCAGAGATGGGCGCTGCCTCCGCTCTCACTGAGCTGCCTGCACACACTGACTGATTTAGGCAGAGCGCATGTGCCAACTCTGTGTATCAAGTGTGTGCAGCGCTGCACCATCAGACTGGAGGCAGAGATGAAGGCTGCCTCCAGCCTCACGGACCAGCAAGATGGCGCATTGCCCACTGCTTTCTGTCTTTATATCGCCAATGTACATATTTTATTCCACATGTGCTGCACATGTTGGTGTTTTACAGTCTAATATATTTAATCACTGTGTGTGACAAATTTAGTCTTTCTGAGCAGCCATAAACACGAAGTGAAAATGCACGGGGGAGGCAGAAAGTACCATGCCTCACTGTTAGGAGCACTGCCGAGCCCTATAGACTTGGGTGCACCTGCCTGCTCTTTCACACACAGGGCGGGGGTGTGGAGCTGACAGTTCTGTAACGGTGAACTAGTTTAAATTTGCTTTGACTAAATGGAAGATTATGGCTCAAAACTGAAGGATTTCTTTAAACTGGATTTTCAGTCAGAGCAGGAGATATTAGAGGATGATTTTTATAACAGAGTGATGATGATGATGTCAGGTGCAAAGACTTCATAAACACATAAAGGCAGGGGCGTAACCATCCTCTCAAAAGTGAGGGGGACAAATCTTTCAGAGATCTACTGAGTTATTTATCATCCTCTCGCATTCAAGCTTACCCTTCCTTAGTAGATAAAAAACATTTAATCACTGGCTTAGTTATTATCGAAGTGGTTCAAAGACAGTTAGTTATTATGATTATTACTATTATTTAATTTTAATAGTTACAGTGGACCACCTGCTTAGCATGAACAAATGACAGTTTAAATAGTAGTGGGCATTTTTTTCAAAAAATAAAAAAAGATTCTTTAATACCCAACATTAACAGCCACAACCAGTGAACCAACTTTAGTTCTTTAAACTATAAATAAAAACATTTAAATTTTAGCTGCCAAACTCAGGTTCAGTTGAAAAAATTATCCATGAAGATTTTTAAAAAAGCCCGAAATTAACCTCAAATCTCTTTATGCCATTTTTCTCAGCTACTTATATTATCTTTTCACCTACAGACCCTCCCTCACACTGCTCTGTCTATGAGAAATAAATGGAAAGCAAAGTGTTAAAATAGAACTAGGATGAGTATCAGTGACAGTGGAAATGAACTTTTAAGTCCCTTTATGCCATTCTTTTTCAGCCACTTAGGCTATTCTATTCTCGTTTTACCTACAGACCCTCCCTGATTCTCCTGGTTATTGTGACCATATTTTTTCTTTCAAACGTGGAAATTCACAGTGAGCACAAGTTCCCAGTGCACAGAAATAAAATATATTATAAAATTTATTCCCAGCAATAACTAAATAGCCAAGGATGTAACAGGTAAAAACAACATTGTTAACTAGCTTAACATGATGTTGGCTTGTATTAGCTAGCTATCATTTAGCTACAGGGGTACAGGGAAGTCCTTGTGTGTGACCAGATTCAAACTCGCAAAATGTGGGACAGAGACTACTTAATGTGAGACAACATGAAATTCCAATTTAATGAAATTAAGTAACAAAGATTAGTAGAAAAAAAAACTTCTATTCTGCCTTTCAGCATCACTGTTAAATTTACATAAAATGATTACTATTATCATCATATATTTCATGTCTGTTTGAATTCAACTTGAACAGCAAAAGCTTTCAGATTATTTCTCAGTTCCTCTAAGTTACCACAGGCTCAGGCTCTTTGGACCTTCTACAGTGGCTCTGAATAACTTTAGTTAAAAGGATTTTAAACCATCAACTCATTTTTAAAAATGTAAATAAAATACAATAAAACACACAGGTTTAAGCAGCTTTTCAGATTTTTCATTGAATAATTGATCTGATTTTCCACAACAAAGTACCAGTAATATTTAGATCCATTTATGTTTATTTTAAATTAATTTTCCACTAATATCAACATCCCATTTAAAAATAACCATACTCTTTTGCAAATTTTCTTCTTCATAATTTAGAAACAAAGTGATATTTATTCTAAAATGTCAACAAATCTCTAATAGTAAATATTTAGGGAAGAAAAAAAAACACCACTGACTTTAATCTCTGAAAAAAGTCAGATCTAATCTTAGAATTCTGACTTTTTCCTCAAAACTTTTAGCCTGGCAAGCCATCCTATATATGTGAATATATAGTCTGGCCACGAACCATTGACGGCTCTCAGTCGTGAGGCGGGATCTACGGTTGTCTTTCAAAATGTCAGCACGCAATTGGATAGCGCTAGGGCCAATCAGAGTGACGAACAACGTGACATAATCACAGCGACGGAAAAGCAGGACGCAGTAATGGCGTCGAACATCAATGATTTCTGTCGTTTTTGTATGAAAAACACGCAAATATCAGGTGTACTGGGACATTGCACTACTTTGTTTGATAAAAATAAGAAGCCGCTAAGTATATCAGACAGACTTACCCATGTTGGAGTCTAAATAATCCAATGTTGATGACAAAGCCGTTTCAAACGAACGTGTTTCCTGAGTTGCCGCCATGTTGCTTGGGTTCGCGGCCACAGCGCTGACGTCATAGGCTACTCCCGTTCTGTGATTGGCCCAAAATATAGAGCGCTGTGATTCGCCCAACCAAAACTATAGCGAGCTGTGATTGGACAGCCACAGGCTGCGAGGGTTCCTATGAAGCGTGCCTAGACCAAACTCTGCAAAGCAAGAATTTGGTCTAGTTCACTAGGCTACAAAACTTTGAGACTAAGTCATCAAATTAAATCCTCTCAGCATTTCTGTGATGTTAGCTTGAGACAACACAACCCCAGCACCTCATCTGTGTTATCATCTGTGGGTTTTAGCATGAACCTGAACAATTACTGGGACACCTGCTTTTGACCAACATGTTTATGTGACTCTCAGACTTTCTGCACCGTTTCATATCGGACTCGTCCCCCTGACACGGAGAAATGATTCTGAGAAACATCACAAAGACTCTGTCAGAGTGTCTCTGAACAGCCACGAGTCTTTATTCTAGCACGTTCTCCACCACGCTCGCTCACCTGCACCTGCTGTGCTCACATGCGCTCCGGACCTGCGTTAAAGCCCCGCCTCCTGTTTTGACAGCCACGGCTTTCTCCACAGTTTATGCAAGATTTAAACTCGAAATGGGAGACTGTCAGTAATGCGGGACAGAGTCTCAATCTGTTCACTCAGCAGCAGCACCTGTCGGAGATCCACTGGACGCTCGCGTTAGCCTAAGGTGCGTTTAAAGACGGCTCGGGAAAATAAGTTTCCGCACATTAACGGATTAAATGGCTGGAAAAAAGTGCGGGGGACAGAGGGCACTGTCACGGGAAGTGCGGGGGACATGTCCCACGCGTACCCCGCGTCAGTTACGCCCATGCATAAAGGTAAAATCATACATGATTTTCAAGAGTAATCAAAGAGAGCTCTGACAAGAAAAAATAATACATTTTTAAATCAATTTTCCAGAACATTAAATATTATTTTGCTTTTCTTGTTATTGTTTAATTGTCTGGAATTGATTAAATCATAACTAAGAAGTTTTAAAACAACAAAAAGGTCTAAATTTAAACATAAGCTTCTATTTCTGGATCATATATTTGTAAGTCTGACTCCAGAGCAGTCAGTGACTTAGTTCAACTTATGGGGGAGCTAAGGGGAGCCCGGTTCCCCCAAAAGGGTGATGGGCTCCCCCAGAAGCCTTCAACTTATAGACCCAGGTGGAGCCCCAAAAAAGATCCAGTTTCTACCTATAATATATTATATATATGGACTCTGAGCGTACCGGGCATTCTTTTGAGCGGCTTTTTGACGTGCTCCAGGCAGCTGCGTCCTGCGCACTGCCACAGTACCATTCTCAAAGTCGCGCCACCGAAAGATTAAAATCATTCATGTCTGCTCATATTCGCTGCTACTGTCTGTCTCTCATTTATGCCTGACAGAGTTGGGCATCATACATTAAAATAGTAATTAGTTATTGTTACAAATAACTTTTTTCAAAAAGTAATTGAGTTAGTAATTCAGTTACCACATTGTAAACATAAATAATTACATAGCAAAGTACCTAAAACTATATTTTTATGTTCTATAACACAGTTACATTCTATAAGCTCTACAGCTCAGTGGCCTAGTGGTATGAGTGTCCACTAGTGATGCGCGGGTTGTCTTCCAACCTGTGGGTCGGGTTGGGTCAATAAATTATTAGTTCAGTGCGGTGCGGTTTGGGGCGGGTTAATCAAATATCAGTGTTGAGCAAGTTACTTCAAAACTGTAATGCATTATTTATTACTTGTTACTCACATTTTAAAGTAATTTGTTACATTACAATATTACTCATTTTAAAATGTAAGGCATTACATTACTTTTGCATTAATTTAAGTTACTTTCACCAAAATAATATGGATTTGGAAATCTAAATGTAGTTCATGACACTCAAGTAGCTCATCACACATCCAGTGGAAGGTGATGTGGTATCTGACTGGGCTAGGGGTTGTGGTTTAAACAGTTCTTTAGGTGTAAAGAGCATTTGACTACAATGTTCTTCATATCCTTATTCGTCACAAACTTAAAGTAATGGGTGTATGCCCATCCGGAGAGTGTTCTAACGTTAGATCAGCTGCAGGTTCACTCATCTCTGCTCTGTCTGACTACAGGAAGTGAAACATTTTGTGTGAACATTTCTCTTCTGCTGATCTTGTGTAGCCTAGAAGTCTAGACACACTGTAGCAGAAGCAGAAAGATTTTGCTATGCAGGTCCTTCTAATCACCTCCATCAGGGCTGGAGGATGAGTGCCCCTGTGCATGAACGTGCCCAAAGCTGGCCAGGACCCTCAGAAAATGAATTTGTATGAAAAAATGCAACAACAAATTGCACGCTTAGCACGCTGCCATCTTAAATTAATTGAGCATGTAAATGGTGTGTGGGGGGAAAGGGGTGGCTCCACCCTGTATTTTGCCTTGGTCCCAAAATGCCTGGATACAGCCCTGGGTGCTGATCTGAGTTTTGAAGGTGATCTGAATTTTATCAAATAATTAAATATTACATGCTTATAAATTATTGCTTTATATTGTTAAACATTTGTAGTGGATAAAAATCTACCTACTTTTTCCTTCTCAAGAACTTTATTTATTTTTCTTGTGTTTTATTTGACTATTTTCCTGTCCTGTCTCTTATATTCCTGTATCTCCTCTCAATTCTCCAGAAAAACTGCTTCCTGGATTTCCTTCTTTTTCAAATAATGAGCTAGCCTACTTTATAAGCAGTTCTGGGATCTGCACCGCAAAAATAGCGAAATGTGCGCTGCACGCCGCAGGTGTGATGATGTCACCTGGGCACAGATGAGCTCCGCTGAGGCAGCGCGCGTCAGGCATGAGTAAAAGAGAAAGTGCCAGAAAGCGGACATGAACGATTGCGTGTTAAATGTTTTTTTTTTTTTTGGTGGCGTGACTTTGAGAATGTTACTGTGGTTGCGGCGCGCGCAGCTGGAGCGCATCCGATCAGCGGTCTCTGTCCTCTCTGCTCAAAAGAAGTCCTGGTGCGCTGAAGTTCATATAAATAATGTTATATAGAAACTGGACCTTTATTCAGGCTCCCCCGTAATTAGAACCCTGAAGAAAACTCACTAATTGATTCCTGGTTAAAAATGCGTTGTAATGCGCGCGTTACTGACATTGTACCGAGTAAAATATTACTGATTTCTTTTCTGTAATGCCTTACATTACCACGTTACAGCAAAAAGCAATGCATTACAGTAATTAATTAGGCCCGAGCAGCGAAAGCTGCGAGAGCCTATTGTAATTGCTCTGTTTATTATTATTTTTCTTCCGCGACTTTGAAGGGCTTTTTGGAGCCTTTACCATATTAAAAAACTCACCAAATTTTGCGCAAATGTAGAATGTGCAAAAAAAATTTATATTTTAAAGGCGATGCGAAAGTTGCAAAAAAATGGCTCGACAGCGCCCCCTCGAAAATTAAAAATACCCCTCGGCTTTGATGTTTTTTTACAGCAGAGTTGTGAAATTCGGTATACTTGTAGTACTTACCAAGCCGCACAGAAAAGTCTCTTGCACCCATGTCGTTAACCAAACAGGAAGTCAGCCATGTTAGATCGAATAGGTAATTTTGCCCTCGTTTAGGCCGTTTGTAGGGTCCGAATTTGATCGAACTCCTCCTACAGTTTTTGACTGATCGACGCCAAGTACGGCGGGTTTTACTCATAAGGCATGGAAGAGCTTAAGTTATCAAAATCTTGAGTTTTCGTCAATGTTGAAGGGGCGGGGCCAGGCCTCAAAGTTCGACTACTCGCCCAAAAAATATAATTAGCTATAATTTCATAACCAAAAGGACAATAGTAACAAAAATTTTTTATGGTCATTTGTCATCCGCCCCCCGAAGAAAATGAATGGTCGAATGATGGCGTCACACAAGCCCCGCCCCCTCAGGACAGAAAAGGTCAAGTTTTATTGTGAAAATACCCAAAATTCCCCGTTTCACTTAATCACCACAAATTTGTAGCAGGTAACTGAAGACAAGTTGGGGTTGGTTGGCGTCCAGTACTGGGAGGTTTCGAAAGAGGGTGGGGCTGTGGCGGCGCGGCGAAGTCAGACATCACGCCGTGGCAATTTGTTTGCCTCTAATTTCCACAATTCTTATCTGATCTGCACAAAACATCATGTGAGTGATACCAGTCCAATCTTGAAGAGATATTTCTGCAAAGCTTTGGTGGGCGTAGCCTATTTTAAGAAATAGCACCACCTAGGACCATTTAAACAGTCAGCCCCAAGCCACAGTTTGACTAAGAATTATGAAATGTGGTATGTGTATGTAATGTGTCCAGACCTACAAAAATGTCTCTTGAAGCCATGGTCCACACCCCACAAGAAGTCGGCCATTTTGGTCCGATATGGTAATTTTGTTGCTTTTACACACTGTGTATTTGAACGAACTAGTCCTAAGGTTTTTTACCTACAGACAGCTAAATTGCACATTATACTCTTAAGGTATTGGAGATCAAAAGTTGTTAAGAGTTTTTAAACAGTCAGCCCCAAGCCAATGTAGTAATTTAGTGATGAACCACTCTTGTAGAAACTAAAGAATGCTGGGGAGACTTTTCAGCAGTTAGATTAAAGCCCCAGTGTGTAACATTTTTACGAGTTTACTACCAATTTCTGTGCATCAAGTGCACAAACTTGTCCTTTTTCATTAATATTTCTCACCAACATCAATTCTAAATATTCCTCTCAGCTTGATTTTTTTAATATCACCTAAGCCACGCTTCCTTACAGCAGGAAGTCTGTTGTTTTTCATCACAAGCTTACAAAGCGCAGCCCGAAATACCCCTTATGATGAGTTCAATAAATGGAACCAGTGTTCCCTCGCCCGGACGCGGGTCACCGGGGCCCCCCTCTGGAGCCAGGCCTGGAGGTGGGGCACGCTGGCGAGCGCCTGGTGGCCGGGCTTTCACCCATGGAGCCCGGCCGGGCATAGCCCGAAGAGGAGACGTGGGTCCCCCTTCCCATGGGCCCACCACCCGTGGGAGGGGCCAAAGGGGTCGGGTGCAATGTGGAAAGGGCGGTAGCCGAAGGCGGGGACCTTGGCGGTCTGATCCTCGGCTACAGAAGCTGGCTCTTGGTACGTGGAATGTCACCTCTCTGGTGGGGAAAGAGCCGGAGTTGGTGTGTGAGGTTTAGAGGTTCCGACTAGATATAGTTGGACTCACCTCAACGCATGGCTCTGGCTCTGGAACCAGTTTCCTCGAGAGGGGTTGGACTCTCTACCACTCTGGAGTTGCTCCCACTGAGAGGCGTCGAGCAGGGGTGGGC
>SSNS01000791.1:112691-137452 GCA_006937985.1 Aphyosemion australe
TTATCTAATCAAGATGAGACTCCGCGCAGTTACAGAACACATGCTGGTGTACAACTGCATCTATTACCCAGTGCATTCATGAAGGGGTGGAGCTGTAGTGTCATGGCGAAGTCTGACTACACGCCATGCAATTACGTTTGGTTGTAATTTCCACATACATCCTCTGATTTGCACAAAGTTTAAAGGGATTGATATTATTGCAGCCCTTAATTGAACTCTATGCACATTTTTGTTGCAAGTGGTACAGTTTCTTCATAGCGCCACCTATATAACTTTAAAAGTTTAATAACTTCTCCATTAAAAGTCAGAATTGCATCAAACTTGCTGGGCTTCATTACACAACTGCACTAACCACATTACTGTGGTGATTAGTTTTAAACATTTTAGCTCTGCCCACTTACAGACAATTGGCTATAAATAAAACATGCTAGATGTGATTTACACCAAACTACACCAAGTTGTTTTTGGTTTGCTCAAAAAAAAGTCAGATTTTACTTTGATTGAAGACAGCGCCACCTAGATAGATTGAAACTTGACTAACTTCAAAAAACAAGGTCACAACCAGGCCAAACTTGCTGGTTGTGACCTTGTAAGTGGCCACAGAATATCTTTTGAAGTTGAGTTTTTTACCAAATCGAATATTGCATCCCCTAATGATGACGTGCAGAGCTTAGTTTTTTTGGCATGGAGGACATGCTGGGTCAGGGTGAGGTGCGGATAAAACGACGGCTTGCAACATCTGTAGTCACAAGAGTCGAGGTGTGTGTAGCGCAGCAGCACTTGTGCGCCCGGTTTCGTAGGTGCTAGGATACTGTACCCCGAGTGGTGACGTGCAGAGTTTATTTGTAGGCTCGGAGGAGATGCTGGGTCTGAGTGAGGCGTGGATGAAGCGTCGGCTCGCAGCGTCCGTGGTCGGGGGTCGAGGTGTGTGTGGCGCAGCAGCACTCGTGCTCCCCCGGTCGCGCTTTCGCTGCGAGGGCCGAACGACGCTGCTTGCAGCTTTAATTATTTTTGTAACTCGTTACTCCCGATACTGTCAAATATATATACACTGCTCACAAAAATTAAAGGAACACTTTAAAGAAACACATTAGAAACATCAGATCTCAATATGAAGTTGGATATCTATACAAATAATGACAGGGCAATGTCTTAGGAACAAAAGGATGCCAAGTCTTTTAATGGAAATAAAAGTGTTCAGCCTACAGAGGGCTCAATTGTGTAGACACCCTAAAATCAGAGTGAAATGAAGATGTGGCAGGCTAGGCCATTATTTCAAAAACTTAATTTCTGCAACTCAAAATGCTTTTCAGTATCTTGTCTGGCCCCCACGAGCTTGTGTGCATGCTTGACAACGTCGGGGCATGCTCCTAATGAGACAACGGATGGTGTCTTGTGGCATTTCCTCCCAGATCTGTGTGAGGGCATCCCTGAGCTCTTGTACAGTCTGAGGAGCAACCTGGCGCCGCCTAATGGACCGAAACATAATGTCCCACAGATGTTCTATTGGGTTTAAGTCAGGGGATCGTGAAGGCCATTCAATTGTTTCAATTCCTTCATCCTCCAGGTACTGCCTGCATACTCTTGCCACATAAGGCCGGGCATTGTCATGCATTAGGAGAAAACCAGGACCTACTGCATCAGCGTAGGGTCTGACAAAGGGTTCAAGGATTTCATCTCGATACCTTATGGCAGTCAGAGCACCATTTCCTAGGCAGTAGAGGTCTGTGCGTCCCTCCATGGATATGCCTCCCCAGACCATCACTGACCCACCACCAAACCTGTCATGTTGAACGACGTTGCAGGCAGCATAACGTTCTCATTGTCTTCTCCAGACTCTTTCACGTCTATCACAGGTGCTCAGGGTGAACCTGCTCTCGTCTGTAAAAAGTACAGGGCGCCAGTGGCGGACTTGCCAATTCTGGTGTTCTTGAGCAAACGCCAGTCGAGCTCTACGGCACAGGGCCCACTACAGGACGTCGGGCCCTCAGGCCATCTTCATGAAATCTGTTCCTGATTGTTTGGGTAGAGACATTCACACCAGTGGCCCTCTGGAGGTCATTCTGTAGGGCACGAGCAGTGCTCAGCCTGTTCCGCCTTGCACAAAGGAGCAGGTATCGGTCCTGCTGATGGGTTGTGGACCTTCTATGGCCCTGTCCAGCTCTCCGAGAATAACCGCCAGTCTCCTGAAATCTCCTCCATGTTCTGGAGATTGTGCTGGGAGACACATTAAACCTTCTTGCTGCAGCACGTGTGGATGTGCCATCCTGGAGAAGTTGGACAACCTGTGCAACTTCTGTAGGGTTAAGGAATCGCCTCATGCTGCCAGTAGAGATAATTACTCAAGCCAAAACTAGCACGAGTGGAAAACCAGCCAAAAAAGATCAAGAGGGAGAAACTTGAAATGACCTCCACATGTTAAACCAGTCCTGTTTTGAGGGTTTTGTAATTGTTGCCACTTTAGTGCACCTGTCGTTAAGTCCATGAACACCAATACAGCTGAAAGTGATTAACAATGCCCTCAGCTGCTTAATCAACCAGAAAATTATCAGACAGGTTTAATTGATTTCATGCCAGGCCCAATAAAAAAAGTGTTCCTTTAATTTTTGTGAGCAGTGTATNGAAGAAAGAGTCCTATCAGGTCTTTTTGGCCTGTGGGACTCCGGAGGCAGCTGATAGGTACCGGCAGTCCAAGCGGAATGCGGCTCGGGTGGTCGCAGAGGCAAAAACCCGGGCATGGGAGGAGTTCGGTGAGACCATGGAACAAGACTTCCGTACGGCTTCGAGGAGATTCTGGTCCACCATCCGGCGTCTCAGGAGGGGAAAGCAGTGCACTACCAACACTGTTTACAGTGGGGAGGGTGTGCTGCTGACCTCGACTCGGGACGTTGTGAATCGGTGGGCCGAGTACTTCGAAGACCTCCTCAATCCCACCGGCACGTCTTCCAGGATGGAAGCAGAGTCTGGGGATTTTGGGTTGGGCTCTCCAATCTCTGGAGCTGAGGTCACTGAGGTGGTCAAAAAACTCCTCGGTGGCAAGGCTCCGGGGGTGGATGAGATCCGCCCGGATTTCCTTAAGGCTCTGGATGCTGTGGGGCTGTGTTGGTTGACGCGGCTCTGCAATATCGCGTGGACATCGGGGGCAGTTCCACTGGATTGGCAGACCGGGGTGGTGGTCCCCCTATTTAAAAAGGGGGACCGCAGGGTGTGTTCCAACTACAGGGGGATCACACTCCTGAGCCTCCCTGGTAAGGTCTATTCAGGGGTTCTGGAGAGGAGGGTCCGTCGGATAGTCGAACCTCGGATTCAGGAGGAGCAATGTGGTTTTCGTCCTGGCCGTGGAACACTGGACCAGCTCTATACCCTTGGGGGGGTCCTGGAGGGTGCGTGGGAGTTCGCCCAACCAATCTACATGTGTTTTGTGGATTTGGAGAAGGCGTTCGACCGCGTCCCTCGGGGGGCCCTGTGGGGGGTACTCTGGGAGTATGGGGTACCAGGCCCCTTGATACGGGCTGTTAGGTCCCTGTACAACCAGTGTCAGAGCTTGGTCCGCATTGCCGGCAGTAAGTCGGGCTTGTTTCCGGTGAGAGTTGGACTCCGCCAAGGCTGCCCTTTGTCACCGATTCTGTTCATAACTTTTATGGACAGAATTTCTAGGTGCAGCCAAGGTGGTGAGGGGATCCGTTTTGGTGACCTAAGGATCAGGTCTCTGCTTTTTGCAGATGATGTGGTCCTGTTGGCTTCATCAGAACGTGATCTCCGGCTTTCGCTGGAGCAGTTCGCAGCCGGGTGTGAAGCAGCTGGGATGAAAATCAGCTCCTCTAAATCCGAGACCATGGTCTTGAGTCGGAAAAGGGTAGAATGCCTTCTCCAGGTCAGGGACGAGGTCCTGCCCCAAGTGGAGGAGTTCAAGTATCTCGGGGTCTTGTTCACGAGTGAGGGAAGGGTGGAGCGTGAGATCGACAGGCGGATTGGTGCTGCGTCTGCAGTGATGCGGGCGTTGTGCCGGTCTGTTGTGGTGAAGAGGGAGCTGAGCCGAAAGGCGAAGCTCTCAATTTACCGGTCGATCTACGTTCCTACCCTCACCTATGGTCACGAGCTTTGGGTAGTGACCGAAAGAACGAGATCGCGAATACAAGCGGCCGAAATGAGTTTTCTTCGCAGGGTGGCTGGGCTCTCCCTTAGAGATAGGGTGAGAAGCTCGGTCATCCGGGAGGGGCTCAGAGTAGACCCGCTGCTCCTCCACATCGAGAGGAGCCAGTTGAGGTGGCTCGGGCATCTGATTAGGATGCCTCCTGGACGCCTCCCTGGTGAGGTTTTCCGGGCACGTCCAACCGGGAGGAGACCCAAAGGAAGACCCAGGACACGCTGGAGAGATTATGTCTCTCGGCTGGCCTGGGAACGCCTTGGGATTCCCCCGGAGGAGCTGGCCCAAGTGGCTGGGGAGAGGGAGGTCTGGGCTTCCCTCCTTAGGCTGCTGCCCCCGCGACCCGACTCCGGATAAGCGGAAGACAATGGATGGATGGATGGATGGAGGTCAACATTTGACCTCTTTTATCTAATCAAGATGAGACTCCGCGCAGTTACAGAACACATGCTGGTGTACAACTGCATCTATTACCCAGTGCATTCATGAAGGGGTGGAGCTGTAGTGTCATGGCGAAGTCTGACTACACGCCATGCAATTACGTTTGGTTGTAATTTCCACATACATCCTCTGATTTGCACAAAGTTTAAAGGGATTGATATTATTGCAGCCCTTAATTGAACTCTATGCACATTTTTGTTGCAAGTGGTACAGTTTCTTCATAGCGCCACCTATATAACTTTAAAAGTTTAATAACTTCTCCATTAAAAGTCAGAATTGCATCAAACTTGCTGGGCTTCATTACACAACTGCACTAACCACATTACTGTGGTGATTAGTTTTAAACATTTTAGCTCTGCCCACTTACAGACAATTGGCTATAAATAAAACATGCTAGATGTGATTTACACCAAACTACACCAAGTTGTTTTTGGTTTGCTCAAAAAAAAGTCAGATTTTACTTTGATTGAAGACAGCGCCACCTAGATAGATTGAAACTTGACTAACTTCAAAAAACAAGGTCACAACCAGGCCAAACTTGCTGGTTGTGACCTTGTAAGTGGCCACAGAATATCTTTTGAAGTTGAGTTTTTTACCAAATCGAATATTGCATCCCCTAATGATGACGTGCAGAGCTTAGTTTTTTTGGCATGGAGGACATGCTGGGTCAGGGTGAGGTGCGGATAAAACGACGGCTTGCAACATCTGTAGTCACAAGAGTCGAGGTGTGTGTAGCGCAGCAGCACTTGTGCGCCCGGTTTCGTAGGTGCTAGGATACTGTACCCCGAGTGGTGACGTGCAGAGTTTATTTGTAGGCTCGGAGGAGATGCTGGGTCTGAGTGAGGCGTGGATGAAGCGTCGGCTCGCAGCGTCCGTGGTCGGGGGTCGAGGTGTGTGTGGCGCAGCAGCACTCGTGCTCCCCCGGTCGCGCTTTCGCTGCGAGGGCCGAACGACGCTGCTTGCAGCTTTAATTATTTTTGTAACTCGTTACTCCCGATACTGTCAAATATATATACACTGCTCACAAAAATTAAAGGAACACTTTAAAGAAACACATTAGAAACATCAGATCTCAATATGAAGTTGGATATCTATACAAATAATGACAGGGCAATGTCTTAGGAACAAAAGGATGCCAAGTCTTTTAATGGAAATAAAAGTGTTCAGCCTACAGAGGGCTCAATTGTGTAGACACCCTAAAATCAGAGTGAAATGAAGATGTGGCAGGCTAGGCCATTATTTCAAAAACTTAATTTCTGCAACTCAAAATGCTTTTCAGTATCTTGTCTGGCCCCCACGAGCTTGTGTGCATGCTTGACAACGTCGGGGCATGCTCCTAATGAGACAACGGATGGTGTCTTGTGGCATTTCCTCCCAGATCTGTGTGAGGGCATCCCTGAGCTCTTGTACAGTCTGAGGAGCAACCTGGCGCCGCCTAATGGACCGAAACATAATGTCCCACAGATGTTCTATTGGGTTTAAGTCAGGGGATCGTGAAGGCCATTCAATTGTTTCAATTCCTTCATCCTCCAGGTACTGCCTGCATACTCTTGCCACATAAGGCCGGGCATTGTCATGCATTAGGAGAAAACCAGGACCTACTGCATCAGCGTAGGGTCTGACAAAGGGTTCAAGGATTTCATCTCGATACCTTATGGCAGTCAGAGCACCATTTCCTAGGCAGTAGAGGTCTGTGCGTCCCTCCATGGATATGCCTCCCCAGACCATCACTGACCCACCACCAAACCTGTCATGTTGAACGACGTTGCAGGCAGCATAACGTTCTCATTGTCTTCTCCAGACTCTTTCACGTCTATCACAGGTGCTCAGGGTGAACCTGCTCTCGTCTGTAAAAAGTACAGGGCGCCAGTGGCGGACTTGCCAATTCTGGTGTTCTTGAGCAAACGCCAGTCGAGCTCTACGGCACAGGGCCCACTACAGGACGTCGGGCCCTCAGGCCATCTTCATGAAATCTGTTCCTGATTGTTTGGGTAGAGACATTCACACCAGTGGCCCTCTGGAGGTCATTCTGTAGGGCACGAGCAGTGCTCAGCCTGTTCCGCCTTGCACAAAGGAGCAGGTATCGGTCCTGCTGATGGGTTGTGGACCTTCTATGGCCCTGTCCAGCTCTCCGAGAATAACCGCCAGTCTCCTGAAATCTCCTCCATGTTCTGGAGATTGTGCTGGGAGACACATTAAACCTTCTTGCTGCAGCACGTGTGGATGTGCCATCCTGGAGAAGTTGGACAACCTGTGCAACTTCTGTAGGGTTAAGGAATCGCCTCATACTGCCAGTAGAGATAATTACTCAAGCCAAAACTAGCACGAGTGGAAAACCAGCCAGAAAAGATCAAGAGGGAGAAACTTGAAATGACCTCCACATGTTAAACCAGTGTTAAACATGTTAAATCTGTTTTGAGGGTTTTGTAATTGTTGCCACTTTAGTGCACCTGTCGTTAAGTCCATGAACACCAGTACAGCTGAAAGTGATTAACAATGCCCTCAGCTGCTTAATCAACCAGAAAATTATCAGACAGGTTTAATTGATTTCATGCCAGGCCCAAAAAAAAAAGTGTTCCTTTAATTTTTGTGAGCAGTGTATTATATAGATATGCACACTGAAGATAAAGACATTAATCAATGCCTAATTTTGCAAAACACAATATTTAAGACAGTTATTTCAACACGGTCATGTTTTTCAACATAATGTGCAGATAACCTTCTACCCCACAACGTAGGCATGTACAGAAAGCGCCAGCAAATTGCGCTCCAAGCAGGTGGCAGGCAGCCACATCAACAAAACGATGGAGGAAGATATTTTGGATAAAATTTGTTCAGGAGTTTATATTCTTAAAAGAAAGGAGGGACAAACTAATCGCATGTTTGGGAAAGATTCAGCGAGGTAAGAAGCTCAATATTGTAACGTGTTTTTAATGAGGCGGGGCGGGTTGTAAAACTAGACAAAGTGATGCAGGGCGGTTTGGTGCAGGTCAGACTTTTTGAAATCTGCGGTACATGCAGGTTGAAAAAAACCCTAACCCGCGCATCACTAGTGTCCACCCTGAGACTGGGAGATCAGGGTTCAAATCCACGGTCGGGTCATACCAAAGATTTTAAAAATGGGACCCAATGCCTCCTCGCTTGACACTCAGCATTAAGGGGTTGGATTGGGGGATTAAACCACCAAATGGTTCCTGAGCGCGACCACAGCTGCAGCTCACCGCTCCCCACCACGGGGATGGGTCAGATGTGGAGAACACATTTCACCACACATCAGTGTGTCACAACTACGCAATGGGACTTTAATCTTTATATCAATAATGTCAAAGATTTTTATAACTGAATGATTCTGACTATCTAGAATGAACATGTCAGCTATTCAGTAAGAATGTTCTCATTGATATCTGGAATGTTAATTTCTACTAGGAACAATAGAATTATAGATATCTGGAATACATATCCATTCTGCCTAATAACGAGATGATTCATCTCAAGTAGTTTTATCCTCCTAAAATATAAATTAATAAATAAAATTAATTAATTAATTAAAAAATAAATGTAAACCTTAAGCCTGCCGCACACGAGAGCAAACTGCTGAGCTAACTGAGGAGGAAATGCTTCTACTTGTTTTGCTGATGAGGCGTTGCCACCACTGTCATAAACGCCTTGCCTGGCTCTTCTTTGCAGCCATAACCGTACCCATACTTTCCTAACCTTCAAACGACGGTGGCGGCGACGCCTCATCAACAAAACGTCACCTTCAGCTGCACCTTTTCCAGAGTCTGGGTAGGCTTAGTCGTGGCAGAAATCACTTGCCATAGAAGCATTTCCTCCATATCCAGCTCCGTCTCTGTTTCGTTTATTTTTCTGACATGCAGACAGGAAGCTGCCATCTTTGTGTCATGTGAGGGGAGAACGCGCTTTGATTGACCACTTGAAGAGTTCACCTCAGCCGACAGCTCGCGTATGGCACACACAGCGAGTTTCTGCCCCCCATGAGGCGAAAAATATCAAACCGGTTTGATTTTCACCCCAGCGTCTTGTGAGGCAGAAAACTCAGTGCAAATTAGGCGCACACAACGAGGAATCTGCTGAGCAGATGACTGTGAGTGACCGTTAGCTCAGCTGTTTGCTCTCGGTTTGCGGCAGGCTTTAGGTTTTTAGGGATTCTGAGATATCTCAAACTTAATTCCTACTAGTGCAGTTGTTATTATGGATATCCTTCATTATACTTTCTACTGGTAACAACATAGCTGTTGTCTTCAGTTGCAATTTTGACTAATAAGAATACAATTAGTAAAGGTTAAAGTTAAAGTCCCACTAGCTGTCACACACTGGTGTGTGTAAAATGTGTTCTCCACATCTGACCCATCACCTGGGGGAGCAGTGAGCTGCAGACACAGCCACGCTCTGGAACTATACGGTGGTTTAACCCCCAATCCAACCCCTTAATGCTGAGTGTCAAGTGAGGAGGCATTGGGTCCCATTTTTTCAAATTGTTTGGTATGACCAGGGCAGGATTTGAACCCACAATCTCCCAGTCTCAGGGCAGACACTCATAGCACTAGGCCACTGAGCTGGTAGTACTAGGATAAGTTAAATTACTGTTATATAAAATAGGAATTACAGAGAGGTACGATTGTTGATTAAATGCTAAAATTGCTTGCCACAGTCCTGCTCTCTCCCACCCTGTCCTGTTTTCACTAAGCTCCTCACCTTTCTGAAGCGCTGTTTATTTTTTCTTCTTCCTCTTTTACAGATTTGTCCCCACCAATATTTACAGGTCCATCAGGTTAATGTAATAATTGTCCCAGGCATTTTGCATGTGCCACCCAAGTGGGAACCCTTCTGGCTCAGAAATGAGGCAAACAAGGAAGTGGCAAAAATTGCAGTTCTCCCCTCATCCACTGGGGGTGGCTCCAGAAGTGAGCAAATCCTCATTGACTCCCATGTTAAAAATGCCAACTTCACAGCTGAAAAAAATATCTTTACAGCCTGGTTCAATTTTCCATTTTGTGTTTAATAGGTCTAGTTTATAGTCCTGACAACTCTGAGGGGGATGGATTTATTTGTAACTCTTTCATTTAGGTGTAATTAAATGTTTGAAAATATGAATAATTAGATTTTATTGACAGGAAGCATGAGCTTCAGAGCAAGCGTCAGAGCTAGCTTCAGAGCTAGCATAAGCAGCTAGTTCCAAGGAAGGCCTCAGCCTTACGTTAATAGATGTTCGGCCATTTCAACTCTCTGAAGTTGTGTTTTCTGCGTGTTCGTGTTTGGATGTTAATCATGGAATTATTTGGACAAAGAGGGAAAGCTGTGGAATTATTTGCACCAAGAGATCATCCAAGAAGTCTCTGCTTCATTTTTATCAGTAAGTAAAATTATATTTCTGTACTTTATTTTGCTGGTTGAATGGGGGAAGATGCTGTGTGTCTAACATAACACTGCTTGGTCAAAGATGGGTTGAAATATAACGTGTTCGTGGGGCTGGCTGGGTACTGTAACTCGAGCTAGGTAAGCTAACCGAGGCTAGCTGAGGCTTCGGGATTTCACTGGTCCACCACGGTCAACGATCCACGAGGTCATCGCTGCAGAATGAAGGTTTGCCGAGTTTCGGCAACGTGCCTCTCCTTTTAACAGCAGCGGCGAATGTGCCGCTTCATCCTTGCGGAGGCACGCAAGCCGGCGAGGCAGGCGCCCAGCCTCTCCTGTCTCCTGTCCGGCAAAAGCTGCTACACACAAGCAGCCGCACACTCCCTTCTCCCGAGGGAGCTGGGACGCGCGGCTGCTTGGCTACCGTCTGAGGCTGTGGTTTTCGCCTGTGGAACTCTCTGAGGGAGACTACAGAAACAATTCAGCTGTTTGAGCTGATCTTATTACACTTTGGAATCGCTCAACTGCGTTTCTCTCGCTAAAAGCACCCAAAAAACTCCACTAGCTTCGAGTTAGCATGTAGCTAATGTCCCGCTGAACTCCCCCGGAGCGGAGCGGGACATCGTGTAAGCAGCCAGGGTGCACGGCTCCGATCGCAGCTGTCTGAGGCTCTGCTTGTATTTTTACAGTCCATATTACAGCTCCACAGACGACCAACGCTGCTGCCTCGCCTGGAAGCCAGACAGCTGCGTGGTTCGCTGTCTCGGAGTGCCGTCTTAGTTTCGGATGTTAGCTCAGTTTAGCTAGTTAATACATTGGTTTTGTTATCGCCAACCCTCACTGCCCCACCCTCAGCTCCACCTCTTTTCCCATTTATGGATTGTCTGGGCATGAAGAGGCGTTTGTCACGGCCAAAATGGAGATGGTGGGAACCTCCCATTTTGAATATTAATATCCAAATGGGCGGGCTATGTCCATAGATTTATATGTCGATGGTGCCACCCTCCCTGCTTTTACAGCTTATCGGATGTATGCCCCCCCCACCCACCCACCCAGCCACCCACACTCATGGCGATGAAGACATTTTTGTCATTTGCTAGCAGTTCGAGGTAGGATGGGTTGTGCAGGTACAGAGCCACTTTGTTTGCGACAAACACATCACTGGGGTGGCTGTCAGAAAGCCTGACAATGCTGCGCTTCATTCAACCACATTGTAGTAACGCACCACTTTACATGCCCAGTAACGGCATTGCAACAATGGGAAAAGTAAATGGTAAATGGCCTGTGTTTAATATATAGCACCTTCTAGAGTCCTAGAACCCCCCAAAGCACTTTATAACACAAACTGTCATCCACCCATTCACACACACATTCACACGCTGGTGATGATGAGCTACAATGTAGCCACAGCTGCCCTGGGGCGCACTGACGGAGGCGAGGCTGCTGAGCACTGGTGCCACCAGTCCGTCCGACCACCACCAGCAGGCAAGGCGGGTTAAGTGTTTTGCCCAAGGACACAACAGCAGTATTCTCTGTTGGGAGCTGGAATCAATCCTACAACCCTCCAAAAACTGGAAAACCCGCTCTACCTCCTGAGCTACTGCTGCCCTATAGTAATTAATTAGATTACTCTAAAAATAACGCCTATAGTAATGCCGTTATACTTAATCGCCATTACTCCCAACACTGGTGCCTGACAATTTCTACTGCAGCGGAGCACAAAACCTGTACGCCGGTGATTTCACCTCTTTGCAGCTCCACTCGATCCATAAAGTGAAAAATTATGAAATCCAGGCAGTAGTTTTTCTGGAGGATTGAGAGGAGATGCAGGAAGATCATAGACAAACAGGACAGGAAAATAGTCACATAAAAAACAAGAAAACAAATCAAAGAGCTTGAAAAGGAAAATGTAGGTAGATTTATCCCACTACACCTTTTTAACTGTATAAATGAATAATTTACTAGCATGTAATATTTATATATTTGATATAGGGCTGGGCGATATTTTTAAAAACATCGACAATAATTTCAAACAAGATATAAGATGATGTTATATCTTCATAACTAGTCAAGCTGCAGAGCAAGCAAGCCACTATCGCTAGCGGCTAGCTTGCGCCGTCTCTAAGCGGTCATACATGTATTCTCAAGCGTCTGCTCAATCAGGAAACCTCTGGGTCAATGTTGTGCTCTAAACTTTACATTTGGCTTAGTGGTTTTTAATAATTTGAGGACGTTTGTTCATGCTTCAACGAGCTGTTGCACCGTGGCTCCCATCCCGACACAGCTCTGTTTATCCTGCTTGTGTGAAGACGGCCTAACCCCTCCCTCATGTAGGCTACTCCATAGATATCATATATATCACTAGATGCCTTAACTGGGAGTCGACAGCGTCCCTACACGGTGGCCATCTTACCTCGGACAGCTTACGTTTCGTTCTCAATGGTAGCAGATAGAAGGTGAGTGAACAGCTTAAACAAAAACACTCTTAACTCGATGAAATATTTACGGATTTACAAGCAGTTTGCATTATTACAAACCTTATACCACATAGGCTTGAGACGACATACTTTAACATTTTTGAATTAACGGGCCAAATCCATCATATTTTACAGCCACATCTCTGGCGTTTATAACAAACCAAACCGTTTTAAAATTGGTTGAAAATTGAGCAAGTTAGAGTTATTTAAGTAGTACATGTACCATTCACACCAATGTTATGAAAGGGGGAAGCTGTCCGAAGTAAAATGGCCGCCGCGTTAGGGGTGTTTGTCCAATTGATGAACAGCGTGGGTAAGGCATCTAGTGATATCTATGGGCTACTCAAGAAACAGGTACTGCGAGCCGCAGTGGCCAAATTACCTCAGGCATTTGTAATGGTGTGAAGAGTCATGTTGTGGGTTACCATTTTATTTTCAAAGGGAATTCAGTGGGCGGGAAAAGTTGTTCCAGTTTTCGCCGTTTTGTTACACTAGGAAGCTGCTTCATTACGAGCGATTCTGTTGAAAAAGTTAAGAGTTCATATATCACTTGGTTCTTTTTTTAACAGAGAAAAGATAGTTTTACCTTTCTTGCTGACGTTTTGACCGACAGAGACTTAGCTCTCTACAGTAGCCCTGAATAAATACCCATAAAAGAGCAACCAGAGTCGGAGTCATTACAATATGATCGCTGATATGAGTCAATAATGTGATATTCCTGCCATGTTTTACTTAATAACGTTAAAAACTCCGTGCTGCATGAGCCACGTGACTGTAATCCTCTGAGTAGTTGATGCAATTACATCATGAATTTAGCTTAACATGATCGCTGGACAAGAAATAGTTACTGGTAATATTGTGAATGATAGGATATATGAGCCACCTCTAGAATTTAAATGATGTTACATTACATTGATGGTTACAATAATAGTGAATTTCCCCACTGTGAGATTAATAAAGTCTATTCTATTATTATTAATATATAACAAATCAAAGTGCCTGTGGGACATTTGAGACACATATCTCTAGCTTTAACTGAGATAGAAAGATAGATATTATTACAGACTCAAGGTCCAGTTTACATTAAAAAAGTAACAAATCCAGAATAAAATGAACCATGTAAAACACTTAGATATAACCGGTCAGGTTTTGTGTCACTGCTGTCTGCTTTGTTCTCAACTTTTGTGTCCCCAGGTTCCCACTGGAGGGCGCTGGGATGACGCACACTCATATCTCCTCACCAGTAGGAAGAGCTGGCAAGTGATCTCTCCACACAGCTGTGGTTCATCAACAATTACTCACCACAGGATAAAAGAGGGAGGCAGCCAGCCATTCGATGCCAGATCGTTAACCCATGTGGTAAACTTTGAGTGCTGGCATTTCCCTGTGACCACCTAGTCTTTTCTAAGATTGAATCCTTCTTGTTGTTCCTCCAGGTTCTTCATGTTCCCCAGTGTTCAGCTGATCACCTCACCTCTGAAGTACACTCCTGGATTCACTCCTCCACGCTGGCTGCCTCCTTTTCATCCCTCAGCTCATGATCATCTTCAGCTCCCACTGTTTCTCCTATTGTGCGTCACCTGCCTGCCTCTCCAGTGGATACCGTAAGAACTCCTCTCCTCCCCTAGCACTGGATTCATGTCTACTACAAGAGTCATTTACTTTCTAGTCCTACAGTACCGTAAGCAAACACCTGTTCCATCCAACAAATCAGATCAACTTAAGCTCATCTATCCTCTCCTTTACAGCCCCCAGTCCTGGGTCCTATCCTGCTCCTGGAAAATCCAGTTCATTCTCTAATAAACTGTTCAAACTGCTTTACGCCTCCTGAGAGTTCTGTTGCATGTGGGTCAAACGCATACCTAAAATAACACTGTCCCACACCCAGGGCCGTTTCAAGGCATTTTAGGGGCCGAGGCAAAAAGACTCGGCACATTGCAGATTTAGGAGGTGTGTCTAAGCTTATGTGTTAAACCAGCTTTTCTCAGAACAAACTGTTTCTCAGTGGCCATTACATTGCTTATTTACATAGAAATCATATCAAAGGCAGCACATACTTATTGGTACATTAACCACCCCAAGCTGCTTTTATTGTCATGACCTGTGTCCCTTGTCTCCCCAGTCTCTTCCATGTTTTCTCCTGTCTCCCAGGTGTCCTTGTGTTTCCTGTCCCTTTAGTTTCAGGTTATTATCATTTAGACTTTACATTCATCCCGTTACAGTCTCCTTCTCTTCTTCCCCCAGTCCTTCATGCATTTGAGAAACTAAAGTTCTCAAATGATTCTTTTGTTTTTATTTTAGTTTGTTGTTTTGATCTTCAGTTTGTTATCCTAATTTAGCTTCTTTAATTTTCTTTCAGCCTTTAGTTTCTGTTATGCTGTGTTGTTGTAGTTGCTGTGTTTTGTTTTATCTCGTTTAGTTAACAGGGGGCTGTGCCAGAAAGCGAGCTAATCCCAAAAACCAGGCTTTCTTTAGAAAATCTGGTTTAAGTGCCCCAGAATTGGTTTTACCAACGTGGCTAGCCTGAAGCCCCTCCCATTCACCATGGTAACACATGCTGGAGAACAAACCTGCCCCATGGCAGGTTAGCAGCTAGGTTTACTGAAGCTTGGTGAACATGATTGGACGAGGCACGTTACATCCCCTTTTTCTTGTCGGTGGCTGGCAGCAACAACGAAGTGGTGATTTAGCGCCACCGTTGGCCCACAGTGGTGGCAGCAGCTGCAGCTTTGTTTTTGATGGCTACGTTATTAATAAATGTGGAGTTTAAACTTTTAAAGTTGAGTTCTAATTGGATTTACAGCTTAACATTTTTTGTATTTAATCTTCATTTGCAGCAGGAGCGTTTCATTCCACTGATGTTGCTCCTGATGTCAGCATTAAGTATAATTATATATCAGCTTCTGTCTGGGATGGACCCATATAATCAACATGCTGTCCTCTTTATGAAGATGTTAAAATAGCCTTAAAGTACCTTACAGCTGGTACCATAATACATGTGTAACAGAAAATGCTTTATTGATGTGACTATAAATGTGAACAGCTTGTACTCTGGTCACACATGGCAAACACGCTAATATCTGATTTAAATGACATACGTGATGTTTTCTCCTTGGTGTGTAATATGAGAGCTAAATGTGGATTTGTGACAATTTACAGCATTAACTTTGGGGTCACGTCACCGCCACGAACATTTATCTTCTTAAAACTCACAGCTGCTCAGCAAACACAAAGTCCTCCAGTCTAAAAACATCCAGACTCTGGAACTGAACATGAAAACGACACAGAAATGAAGAAAACTCCAATAACACATGTGGAGAAACAGAGCTGATGCAGACTTCCGGCGTCGCCATGGAAACATGTAGACACTGAGCGTTCTAACTAAATAGCTCCAGCTACAGAGCTTTCATCAAGCAGCTGGTGGTCTCTACTATAGTTCTGATATCTTTGTAGTCCTCGTAGGCACGAATGGATAATTCTTGCTCTGTCTGGGACAGGGTTAGGTTGGGGAACCCTGGTCCAGGAGAGCTGCTATCCAGCACGTTTTAGAGGTTTCCCTGCTCCAACACAGTTGGATGAGCTGTTCAGCAGCTCATCAAGCTCTGCAGAAGCCTGTTAATCACATGCTGATTAAAATCAGGGGTGTTGAAGCAGGGAAACCTCTAAAACTTGCTGGATAGTGGCTCTCCAGGACCAGGGTTCCCTACCCCTGGTGTGGGAGGAGAACGAGGTGCTTTCCTTCCATTCTCATTTATCTAGCATCGATTAACACGGGCTGCCTGTAATATAGCATTGATGTGTGTGAGCCTCGATTGCTGCTCCTTGCTTGAATTATAGGGGATTGAATCCACCTGAGAATCGTTGGTGGACCCTGCAAAACCTGGAGGGAAGGTGAGCGCTATGTCGATCAGGGATTTCTGTAACACCTCCCTGTTCTCCTCTTGTGTTTTGCATTGCCTCCCACTCCTCAGGTTTAATGTCACACCTGTAGGCCCTTGTTTTTAGCAATCATCTCACCTGTTCAATTGTTTTTGTATTCACTTCCCTGTCTATTTAAGCCCAGCTCAGTCACAGTTCCCTGCTGGTTCCTCATGTTGTTTATCCCTGTTACACTCCAAACCTTGTTCTTTAAAAAATAAAAGACCTTGCAATTTTGTTTTACCTTACCTGGCTGCCTCTTGGATATCCTTTCACCTGCTTTTGGGTTCTTACTTCAGCATTTCATGACAACAAGGTAAAAGTGGTTTTAAATTCTATGACACTTACTTCCACACTGTCCAAAGCTGCATCGATGTCCCCCCGCCCTGCACCTTTCTCTTGAGAGGCTGACAGCAGAACATCACGGGCCTGATCACACTGGCCCATCCAGCAGTACACAGCTGCTGCATTATATAACACCTAAAGCACAATTTAAGACAGAAAACTTAATACATCCTGCTGTTGTTGAAAAATCTTTTATAGTGTTTATTTTCTAATCAGTAGTGTGTCAGTTCCAAACAGATTTTGTCATTTCAAATTTAAATCTAGGTTCTTTTGATAGGGAGCTTAAACCACGCCCAGTCTACTTCCAGACCATGGGTCCCCTACTGCTGTCTGAACAATATGAATGAGAATCCATGGGCTAATAAAGTTATTGTCTGATCCCGTTTGATGGACCATAGATTTAACATATGATGTCCGTGAATTTTAAAGACACATTTTAATGCCAAGAATGCGCTTATTTTAGACAGGATGCAAAAGTTATTTTAGGGTTTTGTGTGAAAGATGTGAAGAAGGTTGTGCACCATAGACAAGCACCATGCCACAGCAAGATGAGATGTTTAGTCAGTGTTATAGTTTTCACTTTTGGTGAGTTAGAGTCTCTCACATTTTCACAAAGTGTAACTTCAATCATTCCAGGAGGCAGACAGGTGTATTATCAGCATCAGAAGTATGAACAGTCATCTGACCTCTTCTGCCTCAAACAATGTGACATTGTTTACTCCCAAATGTGTGTGCGTGCGTGTGTGTGTGCGTGCGTGCGTGCATGCATGTGTGTGTGTGCGTGTGTGCGTGCGCGTGCATGCGTGCGTGTGTGTGTGTGCTTGCATGCGTGCGTGTGTGTGCTTGCATGTGTGTGTGTGTGTGTGTGCACGTGTGTGTGTCAGACCTGCCAGCTGTAGAGTTTAAATCTTAGTCCCAGCTGTCTGTAGTCAATGACAACGTTCCCTCTCATGTGCTTCTGAGCCCAGATGCAGTCTGACAGAGCCTCCTCTGGCCTGGACAGAGACACAGGAGAACAGGAACAGGTCAGAGATCAGAACTCAACAAAAAAGTTGTTTCATGTTTTCAAGGTTTTGCATTTGTCTAAACTAAACTGGGTGCTGCCATCTCCTAAACCATTCTTTCATCCTCTTTTACCCACACTGCTGTGCAGAATTACACAGATCAGGAGCCTCATTTATATAGGGGGCAGCAGCAGCTCAGGAGGTAGAGCGGCTTGTCCAGCAATCAGAGGGCTATAGGATCAATCCTGGCTCCCGGCAGAGAATTCTGCCGTTGTGTCCTTAGTTTCCAGCTGGAGCTTGGCATTAATTCATCACATGATCATGACACCACCCTCTGTTGGCCAAGGCGTAAGCCAAAATTGATCAATATTTAGTCAATTCTGACCCTGGTGTAAGCACGTTTTGGAGACAGGAAACTGGCAGTGCAGCTGTGAGATGGTGACATGGTGAATTTAAAGAGCAAGTCACCCCCAAATCAACTTTTCTCTTGCTGTTAGACTGTACAAATGAGTGTCTAAATAGTGCCTTAGATAAGTGTAGTCATTATTATGGCATTTTAGTGCAACTTATTTAAAATATAAATATTCCACCTAAAGCCGTCAGTATGGTGCCCTTTTTTTTGTCAATTTTTAGGGGAAACTTGTAAAATTTAAAGGTCCCATCTGTGTTCTTGAAAAAACCTGTTCAATCAAGCTACATTTTGGAAAAAAAATTCAAAGGTCTGACCACTTTCTACAGGCTCCTTCCTAGAGTCAAAGATTCTGATGGTTGGAAAAAATGGGACAACACCAAATACAGGAGCAGACTCAGTTCTACTGAGATGCTGTGGTAAGATTTTCCAGAACCAACTCCAAACTAAACATCCTCCCACTTGCTTCATGCCCCCACCCCAAAACCCTAGTTTATTATGCTAGCATATACAGCGTGTGCCATTGTTATGATGAAAAACTAGGCAGTTTTTTGCTTTCTTGGTTTATTCTTAAGTAGCGAGTAACACCTAAGTCAACCTTCTGATAAACTGTGTGTTGGAGCTATTTTGGTGTTCTGTTTATCTTAGGCTTAAGTTCATCTTGATTTATTTTCTGTCTTGCTAAAGTTAATTATTTTGTTTAGTCCATCCATCCATCCATTTTCTCCCGCTTATCCGGAGTCGGGTCGCGGGGGCAGCAGCTTAAGGAGGGAAGCCCAGACCTCCCTCTCCCCAGCCACTTGGGCCAGCTCCTCCGGGGGAATCCCAAGGCGTTCCCAGGGCAGCCGAGAGACATAATCTCTCCAGCGTGTCCTGGGTCTTCCTTTGGGTCTCCTCCCGGTTGGACGTGCCCGGAAAACCTCACCAGGGAGGCGTCCAGGAGGCATCCTAATCAGATGCCCGAGCCACCTCAACTGGCTCCTCTCGATGTGGAGGAGCAGCGGGTCTACTCCGAGCCCCTCCCGGATGACCGAGCTCCTCACCCTATCTCTAAGGGAGAGCCCAGCCACCCTGCGAAGAAAACTCATTTCGGCCGCTTGTATCCGCGATCTCGTTCTTTCGGTCACTACCCAAAGCTCGTGACCATAGGTGAGGGTAGGAACGTAGATCGACCGGTAAATTGAGAGCTTCGCCTTTCGACTCAGCTCTCTCTTCACCACGACAGACCGGTACAACGCCCCCATCACTGCAGATGCAGCACCAATCCGCCTGTCGATCTCACGCTCCACCCTTCCCTCACTCGTGAACAAGACCCCGAGATACTTAAACTCCTCCACTTGGGGCAGGACCTCGTCCCTGACCTGGAGAAGGCATTCTACCCTTTTCCGACTCAAGACCATGGTCTCGGATTTAGAGGAGCTGATTCTCATCCCAGCTGCTTCACACCCGGCTGCGAACTGCTCCAGCGAAAGCCGGAGATCACGTTCTGACGAAGCCAACAGGACCACATCATCTGCAAAAAGCAGAGACCTGATCCTTAGGCCACCAAAACGGATCCCCTCACCACCTTGGCTGCACCTAGAAATTCTGTCCATAAAAGTTATGAACAGAATCGGTGACAAAGGGCAGCCTTGGCGGAGTCCAACTCTCACCGGAAACGAGCCCGACTTACTGCCGGCAATGCGGACCAAGCTCTGACACTGGTCGTACAAGGACCTAACAGCCCGTATCAAGGGGCCTGGTACCCCATACTCCCAGAGTACCCCCCACAGGGCCCCCCGAGGGACGCGGTCGAACGCCTTCTCCAAATCCACAAAACACATGTAGATTGGTTGGGCGAACTCCCACGCACCCTCCAGGACCCCCCCAAGGGTATAGAGCTGGTCCAGTGTTCCACGGCCAGGACGAAAACCACATTGCTCCTCCTGAATCCGAGGTTCGACTATCCGACGGACCCTCCTCTCCAGAACCCCTGAATAGACCTTACCAGGGAGGCTCAGGAGTGTGATCCCCCTGTAGTTGGAACACACCCTGCGGTCCCCCTTTTTAAATAGGGGGACCACCACCCCGGTCTGCCAATCCAGTGGAACTGCCCCCGATGTCCACGCGATATTGCAGAGCCGCGTCAACCAACACAGCCCCACAGCATCCAGAGCCTTAAGGAAATCCGGGCGGATCTCATCCACCCCCGGAGCCTTGCCACCGAGGAGTTTTTTGACCACCTCAGTGACCTCAGCTCCAGAGATTGGAGAGCCCAACCCAAAATCCCCAGACTCTGCTTCCATCCTGGAAGACGTGCCGGTGGGATTGAGGAGGTCTTCGAAGTACTCGGCCCACCGATTCACAACGTCCCGAGTCGAGGTCAGCAGCACACCCTCCCCACTGTAAACANCTGAGAATCTACCCGGCCCCGCAGGTCATCTGCTAAAACGAGTAAAAATCACAACTGAACCACCGTTTTAAACATAATAAACTTTTATTATGTTCATATTTACAATCAGCACTGTGTCAGTCTCTGGCACCATAGTGTTGCAGGCTGAATACTTGGCTAGTGGTGGACTAGTGGTTTCTCTGAGTCTGGTTCCAGATATTAGTCCACCACAAAGTTCTTCTCAAGCTCGTCCTCATACTTCTTGCTCCTCATGGACAGCAAGCGGGCCTGACCCACGAACATAACAAATAACTTTGCTCTCTCTTTATTTTGTAGAACACTTAGTGCAAGCTTTTTCAGCTCAATGCTCATTAAATACAAACAACATTTAACTCAAGACTCATTTAATGTAGTTATGTCCTATAAAATCTATAACATCAAAGATTTTTTAACTGAATGATTCTGACTATGTAGAACGAACATTTTAGATATTCAGTTAGAATGTTCTCATGGATGTATGGAATGTTAATTTCTACTAGGAACAATAGAATTATAGATATCTGGAATACATATCCAGTCTGCTTAATATAAGCCTCTTTTAAAAGACACACCGTGCCGGCAAATCAGCGAAATATTACCGCAACGTGTTTCTTATGAACGCGCCATGGCGGCATCACGTTGCGGGAATTTTGCGGCATTCGTGTCGCCATGCTTGGTAGTAATATTGCGGCTTAGCCGGTCTGATAAATGCACATTAAGCCTTGGCGCAAAAGAGGGAGGTGTCATGGCCACGCGATGAATTAATGCCACGCTCCGGCCGGGAACTATGTTGAAAATGAATGTAAACACGGCCGTAAGTTTAGTTTTTGTAAACAGAACCAGCTGAGATGATAAACTGGAGCGATGCGGAGCTCCAGGGGCTTCTCTCCGTTAGATCTGCAGCTCAGATCATCTTACAGCTCACAGGGACTGTGGAGAACACACCTGTAGCTGACTGGGGAAAAAAACTTAAGGAGCACGGCTTCGATCGCAATAAAAAGCAAGTTATGTCCAAAATAAACGGAAGTCCGCGACAGCGTAAAGACCGCCCCCATACCTCCTTTTTGCCGCCATCGCGTAATCTTTTATAAAACTGACATGATTGCGCAACATTACCGCCACGGTCTGAGCTCTTATAAATGACCTTAGGCTCCCAGATGCCGCATCAGCGTTGCGGCAAATTGGCGGCATTGTTTTATAAAAGAGGCTATACGCTGCTCACAGAAATTAAAGGAACACTTTAAAGAAACACATTAGATACATCAAATCTCAATATGAAGTTGGATATCTATACAAATAACGACAGGGCAATGTCTTAGGAACAAAAGGATGCCAAGTCTTTTAATGGAAATAAAAGTTTTCAGCCTACAGAGGGCTCAATTGTGTAGACACCCTAAAATCAGAGTGAAATGAAGATGTGGCAGGCGAGTCCATTATTTCAAAAACTTAATTTCTGCAACTCAAAATGCTTTTCAGTATCTTGTGTGGCCCCCACGAGCTTGTGTGCATGCTTGACAACGTCGGGGCATGCTCCTCATGAGACAACGGATGGTGTCTTGTGGCATTTCCTCCCAGATCTGTGTGAGGGCATCCCTGAGCTCTTGTACAGTCTGAGGAGCAACCTGGCGCCGCCTAATGGACCGAAACATAATGTCCCACAGATGTTCTATTGGGTTTAAGTCAGGGGATCGTGAAGGCCATTCAATTGCTTCAATTCCTTCATCTCATATACATACTCTTGCCACATGAGGCCGGGCATTGTCGTGCATTAGGAGAAAACCAGGACCTACTGCATCAGCGTAGGGTCTGACAAAGGGTTCAAGGATTTCATCTCGATACCTTATAGCAGTCAGAGCACCATTTCCGAGGAAGTAGAGGTCTGTGCGTCCCTCCATGGATATGCCTCCCCAGACCATCACTGACCCACCACCAAACCTGTCATGTTGAACGACGTTGCAGGCAGCATAACGTTCTCATTGTCTTCTCCTGCTCTCGTCTGTAAAAAGTACAGGACGCCAGTGGCGGACTTGCCAATTCTGGTGTTCTTGAGCAAATGCCAGTCGAGCTCTATGGTGCTGGGCAGTGAGCACAGGGCCCACTACAGGACGTCGGGCCCTCAGGCCATCTTCATGAAGTGTGTTCCTGATTGTTTGGGTAGAGACATTCACACCAGTGGCCCTCTGGAGGTCATTCTGTAGGGCACGAGAAGTGCTCAGCCTGTTCCGCCTTGCACAAAGGAGCAGGTATCGGTCCTGCTGATGGGTTGTGGACCTTCTACGGCCCTGTCCAGCTCTCCGAGAATAACCGCCAGTCTCCTGAAATCTCCTCCATGTTCTGGAGATTGTGCTGGGAAACGCATTAAACCTTCTTGCTGCAGCACGTGTGGATGTGCCATCCTGGAGAAGTTGGACAACCTGTGCAACTTCTGTAGGGTTAAGGAATCGCCTCATACTGCCAGTAGAGATAATTACTCAAGCCAAAACTAGCACGAGTGGAAAACCAGCCAAAAAAGATCAAGAGGGAGAAACTTGAAATGACCTCCACATGTTAAACCAGTCCTGTTTTGAGGGTTTTGTAATTGTTGCCACTTTAGTGCACCTGCCGTTAAGTCCATGAACACCAATACAGCTGAAAGTGATTAACAATGCCCTCAGCTGCTTAAACAACCAGAAAATTATCAGACAGGTTTAATTGATTTCATGCCAGGCCCAACAAAAAAAGTGTTCCTTTAATTTTTGTGAGCAGTGTATATAGGGGTTGCTAAAGGATTAAAAAAGTTTCGTGCATGTTTATTTCATCGTGCTAGTTGAATAGAGATTATAAGCTGACGGGATGCTGCCGGCGAGAATGTGCGGGAGGGGCGGGGCCATGTGAGGAATGGAGAAGGAAGGGGTGGGACCGGGTGGGCGACTTGCGCTGGTTGGCTTGGAACCCCTTCATAACTGCTTGCAGTTCTAGTTAGGGTTCCCTGCCCTTTGGGTTTGGAACCCTATTTTTGTACAAATTTTTCATTATTTATTATTCTTCTCCACTAATGTCAGGGCTGTACATTAACGTTTTTAGCTTATAGCATAAAAATTCTGTTATAATCTCTAAAAACCGAAAGTAGTTCTTATAATTACTTAAAACACACTGACGAACACTAGTAGTTAGTGATGGTAAACTCGATTCTTTTTACTGAATCGAGTTTGAATGAGTCACTCACCAAAATGAATCGGGTTTTCGAGTCATTTGAGTCAGTTGCCCAGAGTGCAAAAATAAAATCTACATTTTCACTCAAACTTAATTTGCTCCTCTTTCTATGTAAATCCTACTGCTAAGATGAGTGATTGAAAAAAAAACTATCTATTTTATACACTGAAATTCATTTTTTAAAATAGTGGTGGAACTGAAATATTATATTTTTTCTTTAGTCTGCTTATTATATTTGCAAAAAGAAAAAGGTGTAGACTGAATATGGCGTCAGTCACACTATCAAAGTTCAGCTCAGGTGAAGGAGCGACTCTTCCCCTGTAACAGCCTGAGTTTCTGCAGCTGACAGCCAGGAGGGAGAGGTGAGTGAGCTTGTAGTACCGCGAGCTTCCACTGGGGGACTCCTATGAGCTGAAACCCGGGTGGGAGTAGTGAGTGACCCTACCGCGAGCAGCGTGAGTCATGACTCACGAGCTGAGCCAGGGTAGGGGTTAGTGATTCGTATGTAATTACACGAGCTTCCACTGGGGGACTCCTATGAGCTGAAACCCGGTTGGGCAGCGTGAGTCATGAATCATGAGCTGAGCCAGGTTAGCGGTACTGCGAGCCTCCACTCCAATGAGTGACTCGTTTGAGCTGAAACCCGCGAGGGAGGGGGTGAGTGACTCTGAGTGAGGCCCGCTACGGAGGAACTGAATGATTCGTTCATGCTACGATTTAGCACCGGACATTTTAAGCTAGCTTTCAGGAAGGGAGGGGGTGAGTGATTCGAACGTGCTGTTAGCAGAGCGATGCTACTGGGAACTAATGAGCTTCCAGGCCAGAGCAGGTAAGAAAATGCTTTTATTAAGAAACTGGCTGTTATTTTTTTCCACAATTTTAATGATAAGCTAGATATATTTCTACTAATGAAAATAGTTTGCTAACAGTAACAGGGACGAGTCAGTAAATGAGTCAGTTGGGATTGTGACTCGTGATTCGTGAGTCAGTAAAGTGATTCTCGAGTATTGAACGATTCGTTCATGACTCGCACATCACTAGT
>SSNS01000791.1:137472-166409 GCA_006937985.1 Aphyosemion australe
TTTCTTTTTGGTTGTTCTATTCTTTCTGCTCTTGTTTGTTGCTTTCCTCTACTAATCGCCCACGCTGGATATCCACAGGTTCTTAGTGAGTTGTGTATGTGTCTGTTTTCTTGATTGCTGTCTTGTTTTTCTGTTATAACTTTTGCTCTATTATATAGCGTTCTTATCACTGACATTTTGTGTATCGTGGGATGTTCTGATGTCCATAGTAAATATTGATCTGTGTGTGTTGGTTTTCTGTATGTATTTATTTTAAGCGTTCCATCTTGTTTTTTGCTGATCCTCATGTCCATGAATGTAATGCTGCCCTCTGTTTCTTCCTCATATGTGAACTTAATGTTTCCTGTGTCGTCTATGTTATTTAAATGTTCTGTTAATGCTTGTGTTTGTCCTTTAGGTATGATTTCTAATATATCATCCACGTATCGCTTCCATAACTTTATTTGACAGTTTTCGGGTGCAGTGTTTAATGCTTTTTGTTCCAAATCCTCCATGTAAAACTCGCAGATTCGCAGAACGGATTCCCCATCGCGAACCCTTCCAGTTGTTTGTATATTGTCTCGTTGTAACTAAAATATGTAGAATTTGCCACCAGTTTTATTAGCTGTGCTATGTCATCTATTGTTAAATTTGTTCTTTTCCGTAGGGTTTTGTCTTGTCTGAGTCTGTCTATTACTATGTCTATGGTTTTTATTGTTGGTGTCTTTGTGAATAGAGATGTGACATCATGTGATATTAGTATGTCCTCTTTTTGCTGTGTGATTTTTTTAACTCCTTTGATAACTCTATGGTGTTTTTACAATGTTGTTCTGTGTTCCCTAATAGTGGACTGATGATTTTACTGATATCCTTTGCCATGTTATATGTTGGAGTTCCTATACTGTCTACTATTGGCCTAAGTGGAGTGTCTTTTTTATGTATTTTCGGTGTGCCATATATTCTTGGAATAATGTTTGCCGTTGGTATCCAGTGCTTGTATGTTTTTTCTGTTATTCTGCCCTTTTCTTGTATCGGTTTGAGTATTTTTTTCATGTTCTTCTTTATCTCTTTTGTTGGATCTTTTTTTAATATCTTGTATGTGTCTTTGTCTTCTAACATATGTTCCATCTGTTCTTTGTACTTTTCTTTATCCATTATTACTGTTGTCCTTCCTTTGTCTGCTGGTACTATTGTAATGTTTTCGTTTTTTGCTAAAGTGGTTATGGCCCTTCTTTCTTCTTCGGTGACATTACTGTGTTTTATTTTGCTGCTCTTCAATATCCCGAATACGCTGTTTCTAAGTTCTGCTTTCTTTCCTTCCACTGTGATTTGTTGACATGCTATTTCCGTCGCTACTATAAATTCTTCGTATGGTATATGTTTCGGCGTTATTGCAAAATTGAGTCCTTTCTTTAATATGCTTTCTTCTGCTTTGGTCAGTTGGTGTTGTGAGAGGTTACATACCCATGTAGTATTTTTGTTCCCATCTTGTTCCTCCTTTTTCTTTTTTCTTTCTGTGAGCTTTGTTAGCTTCTTTATGTGTCTATTTTTACCTTCTGAAATTCCTTCTCTTGTTGTTCCATCATGTGTGCTTTTAATAATCCTTCCATTGTTTCATCCAGTTTGTGGTTAATGTTGAAGTCCATGTATCCTTTTTTTAGTTCTTGTTCCAGTTGCTTCTGTTTTGATGCAATGTTTCTTATTCTCTCTTTTAGTAGTAGCCTCTGTGCTCTTTCCGTCATGTTCCTCGCTGTTTTTGTTCGTATCGGCGTTTTTAACTGCAGGCTCGTTGGTGTGATATTCTCATCTTTGCATCTCAAGCTGAATCGGAGGTGGTTTCTTAGACGTGCTATTTTTCGATGTAAACTTTCCAAACGTCGGAAGTCTTTTAATCCTTGGTGTCCATATTTTTCTTTAAACGACATCGCCCCCTGCTGCAGGGGGCGATGTCGTTGCCCCCTGCTGCCCGCACATAAACGGAAGCGGAAGTGAAGCTGCTTTCAGCGGCTTAGCTCAGATGAAGATCGCAGCGACGATCGAAACGTCAGCACAATAAGGTAAAGAAAGATCTATCTGTGTTTTATAAAGAACAAAAAGTAAAAGAATTACGAAAAAACACACAGTATGAACGTACCAAAGCTGACAGTTGAAGTTGAGCAGTCTAGGCGGTGACGTGAAATTGTATATTTTATGTCTTATTATGCCTTTAATCTTAGAATTTAGCATCTAGTTAATCTGATATGTTAATCACATTTTTTTCCAGGTTTTATTGATACACAAATTATTGTTACACACATATGATTCATGTATTCTTTATTGATCCTCATTTAACCATGATGTATGCATGTTTAGAAAAAGGATTTAAGTTTCAGCTAGATTCATGAACAACCTTCCTTCAGGCCAGAGGTAATAAAGTCAAGCAAAGAATAAGTTTAGGGTGCTCTGGCCTGCACCAAGATAAGCCAGGAGCCATCATGGCTGCAGATGTGTCTTCAAGGACCAGACAAGCTCAACTCAGGGCAGATACCAAAGGAATGTTGGTTGCTAAGGGAACAAGAGTTACGACCTTGATCTCGTGCCAGGCGGTAACAGGTCCTGCAGGAGGGGATATAATCTGTGTGACGACATTATATGCTGGGAGATGGGAGAATCTCCCCGCATGTACATCTGGTTAAAATAAAGAGTATGTAATAAAGAGTAAAGTTGATTGCAACTGAGGCTCATTTTCTTGGTTTGGTCAGAAGATTTGAAAGAACTGGAGAGTGGGAAAGGGGGAGTCAAATGCGGAGAAGCTCAGCAGCAGCAGTTGGGGCCGAAAGGAGTGACGGCAGACGAACTTCATGGTACATCATATCCTCTGAGCAAAATACAGCAACAACATTTTTTCCCACGACAGTGGGGAGCGAATACGTGCGGTTCTGAAGCATAAAAAGCAGAACCTTAGCTGACCACAGATTAAGACATGAAGTTGAATAGAGCAGAAAGTCACGTACACAAAGTTCTAGGGAGTTTCCACTCTGAAACATGCAGTTGAGCTTTCAGAGTTATCGAAAATATTAGCTTCATCTAAACCTTCAACTTGTATTTTAGACCCAATCCCAACCAAATTATTTAAAGAAGCATTTCCTTTGGTTACTGCCCCCATTTTAGATATAATTAACCTATCCTTAGTAAATGGATACGTACCGCAGGAGTTTAAGGTTGCTGTAATTAAACCTCTACTTAAGAAACCTTCTCTGGATCCAGATGACCTAATGAATTATAGACCAATATCTAATCTCCCATTTTTATCTAAAGTCCTTGAGAAAATAGTGGCCAATCGAGTATGTGAGCATCTAAACACTAATGATCTGTTTGAGGAATTTCAGTCAGGTTTTAGAGAGTATCACAGCACTGAAACCGCATTAGTGAAAGTTACAAATGATATTCTCACAGCCTCAGATAAGAATCTTGTGTCTGTTCTGGTCTTGTTGGACCTCAGTGCTGCTTTTGACACAGTCGATCACAATATTCTCTTAGAAAGGCTTGAACATGTTGTAGGGATCCAGTGGAAGGTGATGTGGTATCTGACTGGGCTAGGGGTTGTGGTTAAAACAGTCAGATATAATAACAGTTCTTTAGGTGGAGCACACAAAGTGCATTTGACTACAATGTTCTTCATATCCTTATTCTTCACAAACTTAAAGTAACGGGCGTATGCCCATCTGGAGAGTGTTCTAGCTAACGTTAGATCAGCTGCAGGTTCACTCATCTCTGTCTGACTAAAGTAAGTGAAACATTTTGCGTGGACGTTTCTCTTCTGCTGACCTTGTGTAGCTTAGAAATCTAGACAGACCGAAGCAGGAGCAGAAAGATTTTGCTCTGCAGGTCCTCCGATCATCTAGCCTAGTGTACTAGACCAAATTCTTGCTTTGCAAAGTTTGGTCTAGGCATTGCCATTGCTGCCTCCCTCTTTTCCGTCGCTGTGATTACGTCACGTTGTTCGTTACTGTGATTGGTCCTAGCGCTATCCAATTGAGTGCAGACAGTTTGAAAGACAACCGTAGATCCCGTCTCACGACTGAGAGCCGTCAATGGGTCATGGCCAGACTATATATTCACATATATAGGATGGCTTGCCAGGCTAGCAGTCAGGGGCTTTCTGATCAGAAAACGGCTGGCAGTTAATGAGTTAAAGAACAGCAACATTTGTAGTGGATAAAAATATTTTTCCTTTTCAAGAACTTTATTTAGTTTTCTTGTTTTTTATTTGACTATCTTCCTGTCCTCTCTCTTATCTTCCTGTATCTCCTCTCAATTCTCCAGAAAACTGCTTCCTGGATTTCCTACTTTTTCCACATAATGAGCTAGCTTACTTTTAAACTAATCAGTTCAGGGATCTGCTGCACTGCAAAAATAGCGAAATGTGCGCTGCACGCCGAAGGTGTGGTGATGTCACCTGGGCACAGATGAGCTCCGCTGAGGCAGCGCGCGTCAGGCATGAATTAAAGAGAAAGTGCCAGAAAGCGGACATGAACGATCGCGTGTTAAATGTTTTTTTTTTTGGTGGCGTGACTTTGAGAATGTTACTGTGGTCGCGGTGCGCGCAGCTGGAGCGCATCCGATCAGCGGTCTCTGTCCTCTCTGCTCAAAAGAAGTCCTGGTGCGCTGGAGTTCATATAAATAATGTCATATCGAAACTGGACCTTTATTCAGGCTCCCCCGTAATTAGAACCCTGAAGAAATCCCACTAATTTATTCCTGGTTAAAAATGCGTTGTAATGCGCGCGTTACTGACATTGTACCGAGTAAAATATTACTGATTTTTTTTCTGTAATGCCTTACATTACCACGTTACAGCAAAAAGCAATGCATTACAGTAACTAATTACTTTTGTAACTCGTTACTCCCAACACTGGCGGTGACATTCGCATCAGGATCAGCTTAGTCATTTATGTCATTTCCCCGCTAATATCTTCCCTTTTTTGTTGTTAGTTACAAAATGCATCATCTTCAACTCATTCATGGTGTGAATAAACCTCCTGCCCAGCTGTTTCTGCTACGATTGTGATCTGTAGGTGTAGATTTACTTCTAACATGTCTTGTAGAAAATGTATGCTCTTATGTCCACAAGAGTCATAAGTTGCATCAAGTTGCTGCATGTGAGAACATAAATGTCTGCAGCTTTCTCCAATTCTCCTGATCAAACTGTAATTTAAGTAAAACAGTGACTGCAAATCTCTAATGCGTAGTTTATATAATTATTTTATTAATTCTTCATCCATCCACAGGTGTACGGCAGAAGAAGGAACCACAATAAGAATTGTGGATGCTCTGATGAAGGCAGGGAGAGATGCTGATACAATTATCACACAAATTAAGGTAGAGAACAAACTTTTGCTACTCTGTAATTCATAAGAATTGACAAGAACCATAAACTTTTTTTTATTTGTGATAAGAAATAGTAAGTTATTTATTTTTGATAATATATTTTTATTTTATACCATTTATTTCATTATTTTTGTAAAACAAATAGTAACAAAATAAATACTATATATATATACTAATAATAAGGTGATGGTATCGCTCAGAACCAGTTTTGGACCAGAATAGAAGGTATAAAGAGTCAAACTAAAGCAGATGTTGTGGTTCGTCTGTTCAAGACCATTGGATGGTGGATTATAACCAAGGCTCCGGGGATGAGAAGACTCGTGGTTTTTCTGAAGAAGTCTAAGACATTCCAGCCCAGATGTCAAGGATTCTAGCTTATAGGAGAGCCTTTAGAGCGTGGTTATTTTGTAGATTCTCCAGGTTCATGGGAATCCGTCGAGCCGTTGCATATATTTTAAATCTGTTTTATCTACGATTTTTACGTACTGAAGAAGAAGTTGACTCTCGTGAAAATATCGATCAGTTAGAGTCCGGGATTAACAGGTTAACAGCTTGTCTGGAGAAATTACAAGAAGAAGGATCGAGTTCCTGATCACAACTTTGAGGCCTTTTCTCCCCGTCCACCAAAACAACAGTTTTCAGCCTCAGCCCTTTAGCCATGGAAGTAAGTAATGGATGCGATGACTAAATTAATTTTCTTAGTTTTGATTTATTATTACTGTTGATTATTGACTTGAATATTAACTAATCAGTTGAGCTTGTATGCTGTTGCTGTGCCTGCTGAAAAGCTATGCAAAATAAATTTACAAAACTAGATAAAGTGTAGCAGTGGACATTTCCTTTGTGTGGTCTATCCATGGTAGTAAAGTATTAGGATTTTTGTGTCAAAACAATTTTGGAAGTTTTTATAGGTTGTTTTAACCAAATTAATTGAAATAATACCCTTGTAGCTGTTTTTTCCAAGTTACAGAATCTATCCCAGGTCAGTGTCAAGAGCCAGAATCATAAAGAGGAGATCCGCAGTTAACGAGAGTGGCTGGGTAGTGGTTCCCCCTGCTGAGGCTACTCAGGGGCAGGCGTAACAGTGGAAGCAGCTAGCTCTCGGATGAATGTGTACAGAGCCTGGGCTTGTCTCCTCATCACCAGCTTAAATAAAATCCTTGGTAGATCCTGGGCTGGGTAACGTCGTTCCTAACGCCGTTATTTTATAGGTAACGGAGTAATCTAATTAATTTTCCCATTGTTGCAACGCTGTTACCGTTACTGGGCACATAGAGTGGCACGTTACTCCGTTACTATAATGTGGTTGAAAGAAGCACAGCGGTTATCAAGCTTTCTGACAGCCACACCAGTGATGTGTTGGTTGTGCACAAAACAGCTCGAGCCGACCAGAGCCAGAGTGAGTGACATTGGCTGTAAGCGCATCCGCCATCCCACACCGTGCCGGTGTTACAAACGGCAAAAATCAACACACAGCGCCGAACACATCAGGGTGATTGTTTGCAAATCGGCAATGAGTGTGTGGTCAGCACTGCACACACAGTGGGAATTAAGTTTGAGGTATCTCAGAATCCCTAAAAACCTAAGGTGGCCTTTTTAAAATTTATTAGGCAGACTGCATCTATAATTCTAATGTTCCGAGTATCAATTAACATTCCAGATATCCATAAGAACATTCTTACTGAATGAACATGTCAGATATCTGATATGTTCATTCTAGATCAGGGCTCTCAGGCTCGCGGGCCAATTGTGGCCCCTGCCTTAATGTGAAAATTTAATGTTAGTGCGGCTAGGGATGCACCGATTGATCGGTAACTGCTCGTAATCGGCCGATATTGGTGAAAAAACACGTGATCGGCAACTCCTTTCAGAGCCTTTCAGAGCCGATCATACCAGCCGATCACCTGTCACTCATATTTTGCGGCTGACAGAGAACCTGTGTGTAGCTGCAGCATCACGCCTCCCTCGCCCGCATGCGCACAGCGGCAAATATGTAAAACTAACTTTTACTCCATCTGTGAGAGTGATGTAAACGAGCGGGGGAAGCTCTTTAAAATGCATCAACACAGTGAATTTAATAAGACTTTGAAAGAGCAAACTCTGGGGGAGTGAGGTGAGATTTCCTGTCTCCCTGTAGAAATGAAGACACTCGGAGTCGGAGCGGCAGCAGTCAGACACAGCTGCACTAATCACCATTCGTCTGTATGAGCGTGACCGTCCGAAAAATGGGCAACTAACCTGAAAAGTAATTAAAGTCATCATGTTGGACGAGCAACCTTTCTCTGTGGTGGACGACGCCGAGTTCCGCTCGCTAGCATCCGCTACGGGAAATAAATAAATAAAGCTATTAACGTAACGACTCTGACGCTCTAAGGCCACTCGTTTAGGGGTCTTTTATTCAGGCTACTGTCGGCCGTAACCCACGGCTTACAACTTCTCAATTTATCCACAGAACAGTTCAGAACTGGGCGGCTTTTCTTAGCATAGCATAACAGCCGCTGACCTGGAACCGGAAACAGCAACCTTTTCTAGCAGCTGAACTGCCCTTCAAAATAAAACTAACACATAACATTACTCTTATATCATTACGGCAACTGTTATGATGGTGCTGCTGGTGATGATGATGATAATAATAATAATAATAATAATTTAATTTAAAAAAAATCTCACAACACACAAATTCGAGTTTTTTTTCTTTTGCTTTCTTGCACTATTTAAAGAGCAAGTAACACCAAAATCAACTTTTTTTTGCTGATAACCTGTATAAATGAGTGTCTAATAGTGTTTTAGACATGTGTAGTCATTATTTTTGCATTTTTGTGCATTTTCTTCAAAAACTCAAAATTCAGCCTAAAAACGTCAGTGGAGCGCCCTCTTCAGCTCAAAACTATCCAGCAGCGGTTTGCAAAAGAAATTTGAATCCGTCTTGTCCAATGGCTGAGACTGTACCGTGCAACGTAGCCGTGCACTAGCACGTAGCAGCGCTGCGGCTGCAGGTTATAAAAGCATCAAGGTCTCGGCCACGCCTTGTAGCAGTTGGGACTCGGAGTTAGCCTCAAGTGAGTGTTTCTGCTGTAGTTTAGCTATTGTTTAGCATTAGCATTGAGTCAGAGTCCTAGCATAGCTTCTAGTATTATAATTACTTAGTTTTAGTAGCCTGGCTGTTAGAGATAGTAGTTTAGTGTTTTTTACGTGTGCCTCCACCAACTTGATGGAGTTTGAACTGGATTATGTTGGGTTTGAAGAGCGTTCCAGAAATTAGACGGAGCCCACTGCGCACCGCTCCGGGAATTAGACGGAGCCCACCGCACCATTCCGGGAATTAGACGGAGCCCAATGACTACTTCCTCCCCATAACGGATATTTCTGGCCCAATTTGAGGTGAGTAAGCTAAATAATTACTTTTATCAGCTTCTAAAGATCACTCCCTACCTGTAATTTAGCAGCTATAAATACTATATTTATAAATGCAAAGAAAGAGATGTGGTTCATTTCATTTAGCTAATATCAGTCCACACAGCCATCAGGCCCAGAGCTAGTGTTGTGTGGGATAATGTTTGTTACAGACGGTTTCAGGTTGAGTTTTTACACCAGTTGATAATAATGCTGAGTGCTGAAGCAGATAAATGCAGGAGGAACAGGGAGGAGGAGAACATCCCAGCATGAAGCTTCCAGCTGCACCAGAGCCTGACCCTGTTCTAATCTCCTGTNGTGGTCCCCGAAATGCTTTGAAACGGCCCTGGGTGTGGGACTGAGATTTGAAGGTGATCTGAATTGTATCAAATAAATAAATATTACATGCTTATAAATTATTATTATAAAATTACAAACATGTAGTAGGATATATCTACCGACATTTTCCTTTTCAAACACTGTTTTGTTTTTTATGCGACTATTTTCCTGTCCTGTCTGTCTCTTAGCTGCATCTCCTCTCAATCCTCCAGAAAAACTGCTGCCTGGCTTCTTACTTTTCAACTCACAAGTTACTTTTGAAATTAGCACATCAAAAAGATCCGTCGACCGCAAAAATAGCGGAATGTGCGCTGTGCGGCCGCGCCAGTGAGGTGAAGTCACCGAAGCACAGGAGATGATCTCTGCAGCAGCGGAGCGTGTCAGACACAAATGAAAGACAGAAAGTATGAGCAAACATTAATGATTGTGTGTTAATTATGGTTTTTTTGTGGCGCCACTTTGAGAATGTTACTGTGGCCGTGTGCAGGACGCAGCTGCCCGGCGGTGCGCATCAGTAATCAGCACTCTGCCGCTCTCCATCCTCTCTGCCCAAAAAAAGACCCGCTACGCTGAGAGTCCAAATAAATAAATAATGTAATATATGTAGAAACTAGATCTTTTGAGGGGGAAGCCAACAAACAGTCTGCAATTTGTGGTTTTCAGGAAGTTTATTTTATTTTGGCACATTCAGAGAAGATGCACGGCGTCGGTCATAATGTCCGACAATTTAAAGTTTTTCGTCGGACATTATTAAATCACGTCGGTAATGTCCGACTGTCCGACATGTTTTCGCAAACACTGCTCATTTACATGCTCATAAAATAAATCTAGGCTACATCTTCCAATAGTGTTGTCACGATACCAATATTTCAGTATTCGGTACCGGTACCACTGAAAATCCACGGTTCTCAGTACCAATTTCGGTACCAAACAAAAATTTCATTTAGACTAAATTTACCAATAAAAACATTAATTTTCCTGTAAAGTGCCTTGAGATGACATCTTTTGTGAATCAGTGCTGTATATAAGAAAATTAATTGAATTGCTATTGTACTACTATGCACTTTTATTTAATCAAAATGTGTTTTTGTTCATATATTTTTTGTAAACCTGCTAGTTATCCAGACAAGAACATCTAGTTAGAACAGCTTTATTGACAAACTGATTTTAAGGACATAAACACTGACTGAGCCATACATTGTTGTTCATCTTTTGGCTACATCATTAAAAAAAGAAAAACTCCGGTCTGTGAGTAGTCAACGCCTTTATGTCATCCTGTTTGTTTGTTTGTTACACTAATTAAACGTATAGGAGATTTAAATAGTTAACAAAGATAATGGTGTATTCACACCGCACTCTAGTACTGATTGTGACACATGCAAATTTTTTGAAAGCGACTAGTCTGAACGGTCATGTCGCATTAAATCCGCCTCCTCCGTCACTGATCAGCGGAGGTGAGCATTGTGTCAGGACGTTCCTGATGACAAGCGCTGACAGAGGGATTCAGGGTCTGTCTGGACATCCTGTCAAGTTTTGGAATTAAAAATTAGGGATGCACCGATTGATCGGTAACTGCTCGTAATCGGCCGATATTGGTGAAAAAACACGTGATCGGCAACTCCTTTCAGAGCCTTTCAGAGCCGATCATACCAGCCGATCACCTGTCACTCATATTTTGCGGCTGACAGAGAACCTGTGTGTAGCTGCAGCATCACGCCTCCCTCGCCCGCATGCGCACAGCGGCAAATATGTAAAACTAACTTTTACTCCATCTGTGAGAGTGATGTAAACGAGCGGGGGAAGCTCTTTAAAATGCATCAACACAGNTGGGTTTGAAGAGCGTTCCAGAAATTAGACGGAGCCCACTGCGCACCGCTCCGGGAATTAGACGGAGCCCACCGCACCATTCCGGGAATTAGACGGAGCCCAATGACTGCTTCCTCCCCATAACGGATATTTCTGGCCCAATTTGAGGTGAGTAAGCTAAATAATTACTTTTATCAGCTTCTAAAGATCACTCCCTACCTGTAATTTAGCAGCTATAATTACTATATTTATTTATAAATGCAAAGAAAGAGACGTGGTTCATTTCATTTAGCTAATATCAGTCCACACAGCCATCAGGCCCAGAGCTAGTGTTGTGTGGGATAATGTTTGTTACAGACGGTTTCAGGTTGAGTTTTTACACCAGTTGATAATAATGCTGAGTGCTGAAGCAGATAAATGCAGGAGGAACAGGGAGGAGGAGAACATCCCAGCATGAAGCTTCCAGCTGCACCAGAGCCTGACCCTGTTCTAATCTCCTGTCCACCTCTGATTAGAACATATTCATGTCTGATTCTGGACACTGAGTTAGCTCTGAGAGCAGTCAGATTACTCACCAGCCATGCTATGAAGCTCATATATTGGACAGTTTGTTTTCTACGTGATCTAAGTTGCTAAACTCTCACAATATGCTGTTATTTTTTTTTTCAGGCTAAATCTACCCAAGAAATCTGCTGTCAGACTGATTTAGTCATCCACAAGTCTACACCGGTCCAGGCTAAGGTGAAGCCTTGCAGGTGTAGCACAGGTGAGTTATTTTTTAATCATCTATCTTTCATTACGTTCTCGTTTTAACATTATGTAATTGTTTTAGCTTATTGTTACACGTGTGTTGCTGCTCTAATAAACGACTATAAGTATATCTGCTGCTTTTTTTACATAGCCACCAGCTCAGAGCTCCCAGCAGCAGCAGTGTGCGTGTGTGTGTGTGTGTGCGTGCGTGCGAGCGAGCGACCATGATGGAAATCTGTGTTACACAAAGTCCCAGAGCAGCCTCTCCACCCTGAACAGACCCAGGTCCCAGCTTCCATCTGAATGACGGGCTCTGTTCTATAGCTCTGTGAGCTATTCTAGGTAAAAAAAAAAAAAAGTATTATAAATAATAATTGTAAATAATATTCTTGTACTCTATTTTTGTGCTGTTTTTTTATCACATCTCCCCAGACCTGGCTGGTCACCACTGGAGAGCACGAAGGAGTAGCTTACCAAACTCACACTAAAATCCCATTTTACCTCAGGTCCTCCAGATCTCTAACAGATCTTCTAACCTCCATCCCGCTCCGCTCTCAACAGTGCTTCTCCTCATCTCTAAAGCTACCTCCCACAACAATGTGATGTGCTGTCAGACTGGTTTTAGCAGCTACAAGAATGCACTGGTCCAGCCTTGCAGGTGTAGCAAAGGTGATCTATTTTTAAACATCATGTAATCTTCATTNCAGATACTGCTTTTGGTGATCGGTGATCGGCCCTCAAAATCCTGATCGGTGCATCTCTAAGTGCGGCCTGCCAGTTTGATATGTAGGGCACTTTACATTTTTGTGTGCGAAGCTGAATGAACACATCAATCACGGTGAGGTATATGGTTCTTGTGGGCAGGACATCGGCCAAGCCTGATGCAAGCAAACATTTCTCTGAGTGAAAGTTACCGCAGCCTTCCCCTGGAGTGTTTTTCTCCTGCCTGGCTGGCTGAGATTCGTCCCAGCATGCTGCCTCCTCAACATTTCAAAAAAAAAAAAAAAACTCAGGCACAAGAGTCTCTTGATGTGGAGTTTCCACGTCTAACCTACGTTGTCAGGAAGCACACAAAGTAATACAGTGCAAACCGTAAATTGCGGGAATGCGGCTTCTGAGTATTCGAAAATGAATTACATGAGCCAAGTGGACTTTTTTTTACTATAACACGGATTATGACAATAAACCAGCAAAGGTAAAACTGAATTTATGCTTCGGACTTCATGAGATGAGCTGTTTTTTGCTGCTTTGTTTGCACGTAGCTCCGTGAGTTTTGCATGCAAGGACTTATATTGTTTGAAAGATGAGAGTCAGTGCTTTAATTTGTACGGCTGCTTTTTCATTTAGCATTGTCACTACTGCATGTTTTTCTTGATATGTGCATTTAGTGTCTTTATGTTCTTTTCATTTAGCAGCTTATTGTTGGAATTGGGTGTTGAGGTAGAAAACAATGTTTCTAAACCACTTACGCATATCTGTAATCAGTCTCTACAGTCAGGAAGATTTCCTGATAAGATGAAAATTGCAAAGGTGATACCCATTTATAAGGATGGGGATAAACATGCATTTTCAAATTACAGACCAATTTCCATTCTATTCCAGTTTTCAAAAATATTGGAGGGAATATTTCATAAAAGATTATATGACTTTGTTATGGTCAAGGTCAACTTTATTTGTATAGCACCTTTACTGTTGCTCACGCAACCCAAAGTGCTGAACAGAACAATGCCATCAAATAAAACATGCTCAAGCAAAACATACAAAAAATGATGGCATTAAAAACGAAGTATATAATAAAACCACAAGCAAAAGGACGAGAGTAAACAATAAACAACAGTTGAGAATAAAACAAGAACAATAACTACTACAATAAACCAGAAAAAAAATAATAGATATACAACTCAACTATTGTTAAAAGCCAAGTCAAATAAATAAGTTTTTAGTTTTGACTTAAAATGCTCCATGCTTTGAGAGGTCCTCAGTTCTAGGGGCAGACTGTTCCAGAGCCTAGGGCCAGCCACAGAAAAAGCTCTATCACCACAGGACTTGAGACGAGCTTTTGGGACCACCAATAGTGACTGGGAACAGGACCTCAAATTCCTGGCAGGAGTGTAGATGGTGAGTAACTCATCAATGTAGGGTGGAGCAAGGCCAGAGAGAGATTTAAAAACAAAAAGCAAAAGTTTAAAATGGATCCTATACTGAACGGGAAGCCAGTGAAGGGAAGCAAGCACCAGTGTGATATGATCACGCTTCCTGTTAACAAACGGGCTGCTGCATTTTGGACCAACTGCAGACGATGCAAAGTGGAGTGTTCCAGACCATAATAGAGGGAGTTGCAGTAGTCCAGCCGACACGAGACAAACAAATGGATAACTTGTTCCAAAACATTTGCTGGTAGATATTTTTTAACCCTTGCCATTTGCCTTAAGTGATAGAAGCCAGTCTGGAACACTGCACTCACCTGTCTATCAAGTTTAAAAGAACCATCAATAAAGACCCCAAGATTTTTTATGTAGGGCTTTACAAATGCTGATAAGGGACCAAGGGGACTCACGGCCCCATCTACAAGGTCTTGTCTGCCAAAGAATAAAAGCTCAGTTTTGAGGTTGTTCAGTTTCATAAAATTGATAGACATCCACTGCTTTACATCCATTAAGCAGTCCATTAAAGACGCTACAGATGTGGGGATGAGTGGAAGATAGACCTGAAGATCATCTGCAAAACAGTGGAAGGTGATGTTATGTTTGGTGAAAATAGAACCTAATGGCAAGATGTATTAAGAAAAAAGCATCATATGCATCATAATATTCTCAGTGAACAGCAGTATTTGTTTAGACGGGATAGGGCTACTTCTCTGGCAATTGTTGATCTTGTAGAAAAAATATTTGAAGCAATTGATATCAAGAAATATGCTGTAGGGGTGTTCTTAGACCTGACCAAAGCTTTTCATATTGTCAATCATGAATTATTAATTACAAAATTGTGTAGATATGGAGTCAGGGGAGTGGCTCTTTCCTGGATAAAGAGTTATTTAGAAAATAGGCTTCAATATGTCCACAATGACAGTAATGATTCACAGTTGCTGACAGTAACTACTGGAATCCCACAGGAGTCAGTATTGGGTCCTTTGTTGTTCATTCTTTACATTAATGCTATATGTTGTGTTAAAAAAAACTCTACATTTTACATTATTTGCAGATGACACTAATATTCTTAGTATTGGTAAAGATTGCATTAATGGATACAATAGAGAAAGAATTAAATATACTAAAGTGCTGGTTCGATGCAAACAAGTTAACCTTAAATTGAAATAAAACTAAATTTATCATATTTACTAATGCAATCAATGTGGACACTAGAGATGCAACAGTTCACTTTCCCCACAGTCCAGTCCATACCGCGGTTTTTGGGTCACGGTTTCGGTCCGGTTTCGGTCCACTTTGAATTGTAGAAAAGCTTAAGAAAATCTGAAATTTCCAAACTTTATTTTATTCACGCAATAATATAACTTTTCAGATGTATTACTTATAGTCCAGTGTATAATAATATGTTCAGAGACAAACAGAAATGTCACTTTTAAAACACCTTTTCAATGTGGTGTCAGTGAGAGGCTAGGGCGACCGAAGCGGGACCGGGAGGGACGCGTAATTTGGAATTGTAGGATGTCCAAGGAAGGTCCCGACTTGGGAGTGTGTTGTGTGAGGGGTTGTGGCGTCAAATAAAGTGACCCTCTGAGTTCACGGCTATCATCTTTCCTTGTGTTTGCGCAACTCTACGTCACCTCCAGTCTCTTCAGGGATGCTCAGTTTCACTGTAAACGTCCAACAGATGAGCTAAACAACGTAAACACGCAGCTCATTTTCTTGTGCTTATCTAAGCTGATGCTGTACGTTTGTTGAAAGGCATTAGCGAGAGGCTGACGTTTTTTCCCTGGCGTTACCTGCTCGAATGTTCTGCTTCCAGAAAGCGATACGTTGGGGTGGGGGCATTGGAGGTGCTTGGTCATGTTTATAGAGTTTACCGCTGCGTATGGGAGATGGGTCAGACAATGCTTGCAGACAGTCTCTTTTCTGTTTTCTCTCCTCGTCTTTATATTCAACTGCAAACCAGAAACAATTTGTATGAAGACAGCGCGTCGCATGTCGCGTGGTTAAGTTTCTCTCTGCAGCGCTTGTTTTGCTCAAACTTTCACCTCAGTGGGGCGGGTCAAACCTGTGACTGGATATTCACTTGCGGGTAGGGAGGGGGTCTGCTGTGAGCAGCTTCAGACGAGACTAGAGCGGGAACACGGAATGAAATTCATCTGCCTGGACAGACAAACGCACCCTGGTGCCGTGTAAAGCATGAAATAAAAGGACCAACGCGAAAATATTGGCAAAACCGAAGTCCCGCGGTACACGAACGGTCTGGGATTTTACCGCGTACCGTTGCATCCCTAGTGGACACACATCTTAAAATAAACATATAGAAATTGAAAGAGTGAGTGATATTAAATTTCTTGGGGTAATCATAGAAAAAAAGTTCAATTGGAAGTTACATATTGACTTTATTAGAACTAAACCGTCCAAATCAATCAGTTTTGTATAACATAAACGAGTTTTTGAATGAAAGAGCGTTGTATCTTTTATATTCTTTAATTTTGCCCTACATTATGTATTGTGTTGAAGTGTGGGGAAATGCCTATGAAACTCATTTAAAGCCTTTATTTAAAATTCAAAATTGTGCAATTTGTATTGTAAAGAATGCATCTTTTAGAGAGCGTACAATTTCATTTTTTGTTAATTTGTGAGCATTAAAGTTTAGAGTGTTAGTTGCATTTAGAACTGTGCATTTCATGTATAAAGTGAAGAACAATATGTTGCCAAAACATCTTCAGGGTCTGTTTCACATCAGGGAAAGTGTTTATGATCTTAGAGGCTATAATATGTTTAGAAAACCTGAAGTGAGAACAAATATAAAAAACATTGTATTTCTTTTGTTGGGGTTGACGTATGGAACATTAACAAATTAGATCAGGAATTAAAAGACTGTACAACAGTATTTAAGTTTAGGAAGATGTTTAAATCAAAGGTGATTAAATATTATGAATCATGAGTGAAAGTATCTGCAGGAAAAGAGTTAAAGCTTATTTTATTTTATAATAAATAATAATGTGGTCCTTATTTCATTTTATTAAATCCTGAAATTGTAAGTTGCATCTATGGTATTGGTATCCAATCCAATCCAATTTTATTTCTATAGCACTTTCTACACAACACTGTCGACCAAAGTGCTGTACAATAAAAAATATAACAAACATCAATAAAACATTAAAAACACATCACAATAAAATATAGCCTAAAAAAATAAAAATTAAAAAATAAAAACATTTAAAAAAATTTTAAAAAAACGAGCAGATGTACAACAATCAGGTTGTGTTAAACGCGAGTGCATAGAAGTGCGTCTTAAGAAGGGTTTTAAAAACTCCAAGCGAGGAGGCTTGCCTAATATTGCCCGGCAGCTGATTCCAAAGGCTTGGAGCTGCCACAGCAAAAGACCTATCACCTCTCCGCCTCAACCTTGTCTTCGGAACCACCAACTTCTGCTGGTCAGCCGACCTCAGCAGACGTGGTGGCTCATATGGCAGGAGAATGTCGGAGAGGTATGCAGGTGCCAACCCATTCATAGATTTATAGGTCAGCACAAGAATCTTAAACTTAATTCTAAAAACAACTGGAATCCAGTGAAGAGAAGCTAGCACAGGGGTGATATGATCACACTTACGGGTGCCAGTTAGAAAACGTGCAGCAGCATTCTGCACCAACTGCAGTCTTGAGAGACAACCTTGACTCACCCCAACGTATAGACCATTACAGTAATCCATTCTTGAGGTAATAAAAGCGTGAATGAGTCTTTCCATGTCCCTCTTCATTAATACAGACTTAACTTTAGCCAGCTTCCTTAATTGGAAAAAGCAGGATTTTACCACCCCATTTATTTGCTTATCAAATTTCAGCTCTGAGTCTACCTTGACCCCCAGATTAGAGATGACATCTTTGGGACAAGGCAAGAATTCATCCAAAAGAGGAGGAGACACAGCCGATGACCCACTAGGTTTAAAAAAGATAATTTCAGTCTTGCCCTCATTTATGCTCAAAAAATTAGAGGCCATCCACACTTTCACCTCCTCCAAACACTGTAGGATGCCCGCCACCCCTCTAACCGGAGCATAAACTTGACAATCGTCCGCATAACAATGAAAGGCCAGACCATATTTCCTAAAAATAACACCCAGAGGAAGCAAATATAAAGAGAACAGTAGAGGACCAAGCACTGAGCCCTGGGGCACACCACATTTAAGGGGAGCCTCCTTGGAACAAAATTCACCAACACTGACAGACACGGACCTATCTGACAGATATGATTTGAACCAGCTCAGGGCAACGCCTCTTAATCCAACATAATCTTCCAAACGTGACATCAAAATGGAGTGGTCAACCGTATCAAAAGCTGCAGTTAGGTCCAACAGCAGTAATAATACGGTTTCACCAGAATCTGTAGCCAGAAAGATGTCATTAAAAACCTTTACCAGTGCAGTCTCAGTACTGTGGCAGGATTTAAAACCTGATTGGAAAACCTCAAAAATCTGGTTCCCATCAAGGAAAGAAGTCAGTTGCATAAAAACAACCTTTTCTAATACCTTGGAGAGGAAAGGAAGCATAGAAATTGGCCTAAAATTAGATAAAACTGTTGTGTCCATACCAGGTTTTTTTCACCAGCGGTCTAATGATAGCATGTTTAAAAAACGTTGGAACATCACCAGAAGACAGGCTGGAGTTAACAATATTCCAGACCTCATTGGCAATAGCAGGCCAAACTGCCTTCACAAGACAGGGAGGTATGGCATCCAGAGCAGAGCCTGATGGCTTAAGTTTCCCCACAATGTCAGCCAACACCTCAAGGGATACAGCCTCAAATTGCCAGAGTAATGCAGAGCAGCACTGACTGTCCACGGCCAAGCAACATGACTGAGGCAGGATCTGTGATCTCATAACGTCCACCTTGCTAATGAAGTAGTCCAAAAATTCCTCACAGAGAGCCGGCGAAGCCTCCAAACCAACTCCACATGGAGGATTCAGGATCCCATCCACAGTAGTAAACAGCATCCTGGGGTTATGGGAATTTGATCGGATCACATCAGATAGAAATGCAGATTTTGCCATCTTAACAGTCCTCTGATAACGACGCCAGGAGTCCTTTAAAAATTCAAAAGACACCTGCAGCTTATCTTTTCTCCACTTCTGCTCAGCCTTCATACAATCCATCCTGGCTGCAAGAGTGACATCATTCAACCATGGCTCCACCTTAAGCCTCTGACGGCGGAGTTTCAGTGGAGCAACTTTATCTAAAACAATGCGACATGACTCGTTGAACTGAGTCACCAGTCCAGCAGTAGAGACACACCCGTTATCACTAACACCACCACCGTGACACAGAGAGGACCCTAAAAATTCAGTAGAAAATAATTCTGCACTAAAAGAGTTTAAAATCCTATGTCTCTGTCCCTGAGCCACCTGCGTGACAGATGTGCAGGGGACTGACACATCAAATAAAATGGGACAGTGGTCAGAAAACACTGCATCAGACACCACCAAGTTTGATACAGACAAACCATAAGTTAAAACAAGATCAAGTGTATGCCCACCAACATGAGTTGGGCCTGAAACAACCTGCTGAAGGTTAAAAGAGTCCAAAATATTCACAAATTCTCCAACCATTGGTTTATCGGGACAACAGACATGGATGTTAAAATCACCCATAATCAGGAAACTGTCATAATTAGTTGTTATTTGGGCCAGAAATTCAGAAAAATCATTAAGAAAGTCCTTGTTGTACCTCGGTGGTCTGTACACAACAGCACAGAGGACAGGTTTATTTTGACCCAGTTCAAATAAGCCAATCTCGAAACTAGAATAAGGTCCCGGTACAGCAACCGGTACAGCATCGGACCAAGTATTATGCTGCGAGGCTGTGGCGCTTTTGCTAGTGGCAGATAGTTAGGTAACTGCTTCTTAAAAGACTAAAATGCGTGGGTGAGAGAGGAATTTATATGGAGAGAATAAAGTCTCAATAGACTTGTGTGTGTGTATCTAGATTTGTGTGTGTGTATCTAGATTTGTGTGTGCGTATCTAGANTCGGATGTTGGAGAGGACTTTTTATCCCTTTTCCAAAGCCGGTAAAGTCAATAGTATAACGCTGCAGACCCGGAGACGCCAGTTTCAGGCCGACACCACGTGAAACAGCTGGAAAGCTACACGGGCTAAGCTAAAGACAGAAGAAGCAAAGCGGTGGTAGTTTTTAAGTTGGACGAGCGGATTTTAACTGTGTGGAGCAGATCAAGAAAAGCAAGTATATTTGTTACTTACATCTTCCTGGAGGGGAAAGTCCTACATCCGAGAATGACCAGCCGCCGGTCGTAACGACGCTCGCAGTCGTGGGGTTATCCAGGAGGAGCAGTGGACGAGAATTAATGCAAGACGCAGCGTTGTTAATGGAGAGTGGAGGCAGCGTTGTTAACGGAGAGTGGAGGCAGCGTTGTTAACGGAGGAGAGTTAACAAGGAGGCAGCGGTCCAGCTGAACGTCTCGGCCAAACAGCATGTCCACCCAAACGTCCACGAAAAAGGCTTTTGACCAGAGGTGAGTGTAATATAAAAAGTAGGGACACAAATAATAACCTGACAGTTAAAAAACTACCTTGAGAAAATGTTACTTGAGCACTGTGAGTAATGAACTGGAGCCGTGATGGGAATAATGGCGTTTAAAACAACAGCGCTGCTAGCGAGGTTTAGTTTTTACTTTCACTTTCATTTGAGCTAGCGCTTCAGTTCTGGTGATCGATAATTAGCAGGGTCGCCATCAAGAAAAGCTCTCTGGTATGTTTTTTTTTTGTCAAAATAACTTCCTCCATTTTATGCCTTCATATCGATGTCAAAACGCTCTGAAACTGTATATTTTCTATTGTTAATGCGGCTTATCAGTATGGCCCTTCCCAGCAGCCTTTGCGTGGTGACGTCAACTGTAGAATACCCTATTGTTTTGTTTGTAGTACTAAATGTTATGTTTTTTTCTCTGTACAAAGAAGTCTGCAGTTTGCATGTATTGGTACACATTAAGCATGTTTTTGGAACAACTTTGTACCCGGAAGTGCCTGCAGACCCAGTACTGGGTCCGTCTTAGCAGCACGGTGTCATTTCCGCTTTTTTCCTGTAAGAACAGCACAGCGGACAGTGAGACATTCCCTGTGCATCGGCTAAGCGCTAGCTAATAAAACACTGACACCAAGTGGAGTTATATAGTTTAGCCCCAAACATGTCTTTTTCAAAGCCTGCCGTGAAGAGAAAGATTGGTGATGAGCACAAACAGTTTCAGGTATAGTGGGAAATGCAATATTTCTTTGCTGAGCACCGAGGCATTCCAATGTGTCTTATTTGCACAAAGAAAGTAGCAGTGCACCTTGTTGCTCCTTGTTCACCAAAAAATACATGAACTGTTCTGATTTATGGTGCGTTCGATTTGTCGTCGGAACTCCCAGTCGGAAACTCGGACGTTTTTCAGAACTCCGACCTCGAAATCCAAGATGGCAGCGCCCTCGAAAACTGCTGTTTAGGTAGCTCTCAACGAACACATACGACTAATAAACAAAACTTTTAGCTTGTTCAAATTAGAGATGCAAGCGCTACATGTAACTTTTATTTCAAACACACTCATATGTGTGTTTTGTAAAATAAACAGACAAATCAAACGCACCAACAGTCCATCATTCGTGTTTGTTTTTTACCTATTTGACCTGATAAAAAAGTAAAAAATACAATAAAATAAAAATAAAAAAGTTAAACTGAATAATTGGAATTCCAACTTCTCCGACTACGGAAACCAGAACGCTGTTAACTCGGGTGTGACGTCATTCCTAGTTCCGAGTTCCGACTTCCGAGGTAAATCGAACGCACCATTAGGCTAACAATACCAATGGTTATTGTGAACTTTTTGCAGTTTTCATGTTCTTGTCTGTTCTATTTGTTTTATACAAAAGGTTAGAGAAGATAATTTCTTTAGTTGTCATACCTGTTCATCTGCATCATAACTGCTGATCTCTGGAAGAAGGCAACAGCAAGACGTTCATCTTTGACGATTGTGAAGTCTAAAGACTGAAAATCAGAGTTGACAGGGTCAGAACGAAGGATTTTCAGGTCTAACAGGAATGTATTAGTGCTTCTACATGTTGGGAAGCAGCTGCAGTAATTTTAGAAAGATAAAAACTTTCTGTGCACTATCTAAATTTAGTTGTCACACATTCACACCCAGTCATCGGGGTCGTTACCAACAATAGAGGCTAACCCTGATGAATCATCAGGAGGTAGGGAGGAGTGGTATGCATAGGCAGATTATATCTGTATCTGTATCTGTTCAAACATCTAAATTATCTGTATCTGTATCTGTACTCGGAGTGGGTGGGGCCTAAACCGGAAACGGGTGTGGTTTAACCGGAAGTGGGTGTGGCTTAACTCAGTACATTATTTTAAGTCTGAAATTGATATGGATTGATCACAAGTTGCTATATGTATTGTTTATTTGAAAACTATTTACAGATCAGCCTCAGAATTGAGATTCAGTGTTTTTGATCACAATAGTAAAGGAACTATTACAGAAAAAAAAAGTTTTTCAATAAACTCAGAACATGAATACTAAAGTGCATGAATGAATATAACTGAACTCATGCAGTAGGAAATATAAACTACTAGAATAAGACAACTTTTTAATTTTAATTATTTTTTTTATTTTAGGATCAAACTATTTTTTTCTAAAGTTCTTGGCATTTTTCCCCACACAAAGTTAAACAAAACAATGCTGAGGTGTGTGTGAGGGGGAGAGAGAGAGAGGGAGGGAGAGAGAGAGAGAGAGAGAGAGAGAGAGAGAGAGAGAGAGAGAGAGAGAACGTCTGAAACGAGTATCCGGCTCATCCCTAATAGGCAGTTTCTGGTCGTTGAGCAACAATAGACGGCTACAGTTTATAAGCTTGACCCTCTGATATCAGAATTTACAAAGCTTCTTGGATGAGAAGCGAAACATCTTCAAGAAATCAACGAAGTCCAGTTGCCTTCATTTGAACCCCTTTGGATATAACAATTCTGTTAACCAACAAATCACTTCTGTGAGGTAGTTTGAACAATCAAGTAATAAATAATATAAATTCTTAAATTTAAAAAGTCTAATATAAAAACAAATAGCACCTTAATTTAAAATACCTGGCAGGGGTCTATTTTGCCTTGGCCCCCAAAATGCCTTGAAACGGCCCTGGGTGTGGCACTGAGTTTTGAAGGCGATCTGAACTGTATCAAATATATAAATGTTACGTGTTTTAAATTACTGCTTTACAAATGTAAAAACGTGTAGTGGGATGAATCTACCTACAATTTCATTTTCAAGAACTTTGTTTGGTTTTCTTGTTTTTTATTTGAATATTTTCCTGTCTGTCTCATTCCTTCCTGCTTCTCCTCTCCATCCACCAGAAAAAATGGTTTCCTCCTTTTTCACCTCATGAGATACTTTTGAACAAAGTAGATCAAAAGGATACCGACCGCAGAAATAGCGAAGTGTGCACTGCGCAGCCGCTCCAGTGAGGTGAAATCACCGGAGCACGAGGTGATGACCTCTGCAGCAATGGAGCGTGTCAGGCATGAATAAAAGAAAGTATCAGAGAATATGTGATCACGTGATCGTATCTGGACATCCTTAATGGCTGGTATTATTACTAGCAAGAAAGAACATCTAAAATTTGGAAGTTTGATATTTTAGTGTTTTAGAACTCTCAACATAAACAACAACGTATTTAAATAGAGCAACTTGCGAAACCCTGGTGGAACGAACCTTCAGAGCCATCTCCAGTTGTCCCAGGGCCAGGTGAGCTGAGGCTGCATTGAAGTGTGTGCGAGACGTTGGTTTACTGATTTGCTGGAGCTTCTCCAGAGCACCCAGCCAGTCCCGAGCATCCACCAGCTGCACAGACTCGTTCCACAGCTGCAGCAACTCAGTGTAAAGCATCCTGCAAGCAGACACTGCCAGCATACACACAGTGAGCACAATCCTCATTTTTAATCATACAAGCAAATGATCAGAGTTTCTAAGGCTAAATGTAATGGTTGGGTTAAAATGGCCACAAGTTATCAGGACAGAGTTGTTAGCAGAACTAATTTACTTTAATGTGCTCACAAAGCGTCAGCTTTAAAGATATCGGCCAGAGGCAAATTTCCTTTGAATCACGTGTAAAAATGTATTAAAACCTCAAGTGAAAATGTTTTGGTGATTTCCACAGCTGGATTTTTAAATAGCTCAGGAAAAAACTGGGGAAGGCTTCCAGTCTGAGCATTAATACACAATTGGAATCAGGGAATATTACATACCTGAGCATTCATGTCTCTCCCAGGCTGGCAGATTTAACTAAATTAAATTATATCCCACTTTTAAAGAAAGTGGAAGATGACCTTGCCAGGTGGAAATCTCTACCAATATCACTCATGGGGAGGGTTGCCACAGTTAAAATTATGGTTTTACCAAGAATCAATTATTTATTCTCAATGATTCCAAACAAGCCTCCATCTGATTGGTTTAGATCTCTGGACTCCTCCATCACTAAATTCCTTTGGAAGGATAACCCCCCGCGAATTAGCTTAAAAACACTACAGAAGACCAAAGATAGAGGAGGGCTGGATCTACCCAACTTTTATCATTATTTCTCAGCCAACAGGCTCCAATACATATCAAGATGGTTGAAGCCTAACCCACTAGACAAGTCCTCGTTAGATGTAGAACAGACACTTTGCAGTAATATAGAGCTTTCTGACCTACCATTTATCAGCTCAAACATTAAAAGACACGAAAGCTTTAAAAGTATTAGTATCAGCACCTCTCTGGCAGCATGGTGGAAATATCTAAAAATGACAGAGTCTTCACTAATCCCATGTAGGCGCACACCCATCTGGAACAACCCTGACATTTTACAAAACAACAATATGATGAACTTTTCAGATTAGAAGGGTAAAGGAATCTTATACCTTGAACATATCTTTGAAGGAATAGATTTTATCCCATTTAACAGAATAGTCTCCCAATATGGGATAGAATAGATTTTTAGAATATCAACAAATTAAATCTGTAGTTAAACATACATTTAAGCTTAATAAAGTAGAATTACTAACACCATTAATGGTATTGGACTTCTTTAATTTCACCCACCCCAAACAACTGTCTAAAATATATGACACTGTCCAGAATTGATGATTCAATAGCAGTTCCTATAGCAAAATGGGAGGTGGATCTCTCAGTCAGCTTTGACCTGAACTTCTGGTCCCAGACTTGTTTAAAAATCTTTAAAATGACCAAGAACCCCAATTTACAATTAATTCAATACAAAATTCTGCACAGAGTACATTATACAGGTCATCAGATGTTCAGAATGGGGTTTGCGCCATCTGACACCTGTACACACTGCACGGACAACACTCCGGGATAATTATATCCATGCACTGTGGTCTTGCCCACCGGTTCAGGGATTCTGGTGCAGAGTATGTGAAGACCTATCAAAGTGTCTGAAATGTGATATCCCAATTTCCCCCTCACTGTGCTTGCTGGGAAACCTGGATGACATCCCCATAGAAACTAACTCGGTTCACGTGGTTCTGACTGCCATATGTATCGCTAAGAAAGCTATCCTCATAAACTGGAAAAATAAAAATAATCTTTGCATTAACCAGTATAGAAATCTTTTCTTCGATCATATTACACTTTAGACAGCCTCTGTCTCCACATCAAATCAATCTCTCTGGGCTCCTTTGATCGGTTCCATCACATAGCGATGATGAGGTGTCATTGACTTTGTCCTGGAGGATTCTGTGGTTGAGTGGGGGAGGATCTGAGTTTGGAGCATCCTAGGGTTCCTTAGGGGTGGGTTCATTGGGGGTCTGGTGCTGGGGGGCTGCTGACCCGTTCTAGGGGTGCTTGGGTGACCTTGGGGGGTGTCCTTCTGGCAGGCCGTGTGTGGGGCCTTGGGAGGTCTTGACGGGGGTCACAGGCCGCTGCCTGATAGCCATATCACTCTTGGGTGGGTCTGGGTGAGGACCCGGTGGCCTGGGGTCTGGGGGCGCTTGTCCCTGGTCGTGGGTCTGGGCTGGGCCTGGTGATACTGGGTCCTGGCTTGCATGCTGCCGGGGGCATGGGCAGGTGCATGCAGCAAAGCCTGGCCCTAACTCAGGAGCCTCAGGTGGACCTTGGTACCTCCTCAAATGGCAAGAACACTTCTATTCCATCGTGGGGGAGGGGGATCTCCGGGAGGGGGAGGACTCAACTCTGCCTGGGTGTCTAATGTCTTGTGTAGTCTGGATGTTGATCAAATGCAAGGGTGGGAGTAGATATTCTGCTGGGGTGGGGCTGAGTTGGCAACCTCGGGCTCCGTGAGCCTCTCTGACACTGCTGCAGTGGGCCCTGACCAGATGGGCTGGGGTCTCCTTGCCCCGGGTGCTGTCTGGGAACAGGGGTGCCTATTGGAGTCAGAGTGGGAGCTGGCTCCCTGTGAGAGCTTAGGCCCCCCAGTCTTTCCTCCCCATTCTCAGACATTTCCCTCCTCCTGCTCCAGCACATCACCACACACACGTACACATAGGGCCTTGGGGTAAGGGCTAGTTCTGTGGGTGCGGGTATGATTCCCATCTCCGCAGTCCCGTGGCGGCCTGCGCCCCAATTTTAATTTGCATATTAAACACTTCCATCAATGACATTTCATGCAGATTCAGACTTGGGGCCCTGGAGGGGGGCACACACTCGACGGCACCTGTAGAGGGGGATCATTCAGCTTCTCCTCGGGTGCCGGTGCCCACTTCCAATTTTAAGCTGCACCTAGACACCGACGGTACTGGGGGGGGGGATTGGGGTAGTGTGCTGACACCAGATGGTGTAGGCCGGATTATGTCTGTGCTGCCCCATCCTTCCCCCCCCCCCCCCCCCCCCCCCCCAACCGCAAAATGCACTCAACACCAAATTAGAGCAGGCGGAGGGAGACTAGGGGTCTTCCCACACTACTGTTCTCGGCTCGCTCTCGGGGTGGAGACTAGGAGTGGGAGCTGGCTGTCTGGTCGGGGTCTGGGGTGGTGGGTCACTTTGCTCTGCGTTGGGCGGGGTTGCCTGCTCATCATCACTCCAGTTAGAACAGGACCATCTCTGAGTCTGGTAGTGGTTGTGCCCAGTGTGCAGCTGTATCAGACCAGAGTGTGTAGGGTGTGTATGGGGAGTGTGAGTGGGTGTATTATGTGCATTCTTGTGTGTCTAGGTTGAATGTATTTTTGAGTGAGTAAGAGGGTGGGAGTGTGTGACTGTGTGTGTGTGACTGCCTATGTGTCAGGTAGAGTTTTGGACTCCTCCCCTCCCCCTGCCTCAATTCCTGCTGGTGGGTGATACCTCGGTCTGCCTGCGTATTTGCAGCTCTCGTATGTGGGGCTGAAAGTTTTTTTTGCAGCTGTCAGCTAGCTCCTGGTGGCTGCTTGGAGGGCCCTGGACCCTGGGCTCTGGCAGATCTCTGGCGGGGTTGGGCGCCCTTGGATCGCGGGCTGCTGAGTTCCGAGCTCAGTCTACCTTCGGGTAGGTGGCTTCAGGCTGGGCTGGGGGCTTGCTGTCATCATCTTCTGGGCCTCTGGCACAGCTGCTGGTTGCCCCCCCCCCCGGGAGAGCCTCTGCGCCCATCGGGAGGGGGGTTGGGGCTGCTCTGGTGGTGGTCTCTCTGGGGTCCCCACGCTCTGGGGAGACTTCAGGGGCGGAGTGCACCAGCTGGGCGTAACTTAAGCCAGTCTTAACCCTTACGTCTGACTTAGCTAAGTCAGACGTAAAGAATGGAGATTAGACCGAGTGCACCAACACAAACTAGGACCAGTCGTAGCTGCGCCTGGGCATATCGTGCGCATTCACGAGAATACAAGCGTTGCTGTGCTCGTTGCCTAGTAACGTATCGGCCCAAGCAAAGCTGAAAGCGGGAGGCAACTTTCTATTAAATTTAATGACACAAAACGAAAAAACAAAACAAAAAAATGCTGTTTGGAAGATGATCACTGCTGCATCAATAACGAGTGACGGCTGAGTGCGTACAGTTGAGGAGAAAAAATAAATAAAAAATCTCCTGTCAAGCGCAAAAAAACACCAGTCTGCTCTTAAAAATCCCCAGACTGGCAGGATTCTCTTCCAAAAGCTTCGCCATACAGCTCTGTGATTATAGATGTTTTTGAAGTGGATTCACCTGCTTTAATCGACCTTTATGGCGTTGTTCAACACCCGACGCGCTACCCGATGATATTCGGGAGGATGAGCGCTGCGCTGAGCTCACATCCTCAGCACGAGAACGCTGCATCCAGGAAAATGATCGGAATGGCTCATATGGATGATTATTATTATTATTATAGACCGTACACAATTCTCTAATAACATAGTGCTTAAACTCACGCACAGTAATAAACAAATGCATCGGCTGCGCTGCAGCCCCGAGTCTCCTGCGTTCTGTCTGCTGCTTATTTACACGCTCATAAAACAACTCTAGGCCTAGATCTTCCCACTTACGCCTGCTCCAGATCAGGCGTAAAAGTTACACCTGGGCGCAGCGGCTGAAGGACTTACGCCTGAGTGGTGCACTCGTCTTAACAATGAGCTGGACGTAACTTTCAAATCTACGTCGGACTTAAGGTTACGCCCGGACTTACGCCCAGCTGGTGCACTCCGCCCCAGGATCTCAGGGCTTGGATCTCCTCCATCCTCCGTGGGTGTTTGGGGCAGGTCTGTGGCCTCTCACACTCACTATTGGACATTCCTCTAGAGAAACCTTACATACACAAACACGTGTACACAACACAGGTGCTCACGTGGTGCTCTCACAAGTATGGGCTTGGGTGTTTTTAACATATAACCTAAGGCTGTGGTTGACACTATATGCACTATGATTTATTACTGTGTGCTTTTCAGCAAAAATTGCTACTGTTATACATCCTCATGTTGTTGGTGCAGTTATGTTTTGGTTCTGTTGTATTTTTTTGTCCCTTTTTTCTCTTTCTGCAGGTCTAGAAGTGGATTCTTTTGCATCCTTTATTGTTTATTTTTGTGAACTCCCCCCCTTCCTTCTCTCTCCCCCCTTTCTCTTTCATTTCTGTGTCCGTTGAAATCTTAACCAACCGAAAACATTTCTAATAAAATTCTGATATCAGGCGGGGTGTTATAGCTGAATCTATAATG